>LR880971.1:804584122-804600608 GCA_904067115.1 Aegilops sharonensis | reverse complement strand
AGGGTTAATTTAGGGGTTTCATATGTTGTGTTAGCTAGCTAATAGAGAGAAGTGTCCTCTCTTTCTCCGTGCTTGGTCAACGCTAGCTACTATATAAATATAGAGAGAACTCGACACGCTAGCTATAAGCAAATGAAGGAACCATTAATTACACAAGATCGTCATGAACATATACAGAGAGGAGTGACCTCTCTTTCTCCGAGAGATTGGTTGAACAACAAGTTTTCATATATCTATCTGACGCTACTAGCTACACATATAAAATATAAGATCTCTTACAATGCCTAACATCTCATGTCTATACCAATTTCCACATGGTATTCTCCGTCTTTATTTATGACGTGCTCAAGAAAGAATCCCACCAATTCCTCTTGAATTGCTCGTATGCGATCATGTGGTAGGAGTTCATCCCGTATCTGCCAGACCTAATTTAAAGAAGGGGGTTGACAGTGTCCTGGACTAGGGGGTACTCACCACGTCGTCTCCTGATCAGTTGGATTGGGCCGAGGACCCCCATGGCCGTATACTCATGGGCCAGTCCGGACAGTTGCCGCATATAAGGACGATTCCACAAGACTTGGCGATCAAGACAAGGACTCCTCCCCACCGGCGTATTCGGCTAGGACTCTTGTTATCCTAGGCCTCTGGTGCATTATATAAACCGAGGCCAGGCTAGTCGATAGAGGAACAATCATACCATAGGCCAGCTTCTAGGGTTTAGCCTCTACAATCTCGTGGTAGATCAACTCTTGTAATACTCATATCATCAGGATCAATCAAGCAGGAAGTAGGCACTACAGGAAACAGGAGATTTGCCGTCTGTACTGCTCTTTGCCATCAGCATTTCATCAGGGCAGACGGCAAAGAGACCATTTACCGACAGCGGCTGACGGCAAAGAATGGATGACGGCAAATACATACTTTGCCGTCTGCAAAAGAAATAACAGACGGCAAAAACACTTTGCCGTCTGCACATTTTTTTGTAGACGGCAAATCACATACTTTGCCGTCTGTACATAAAATTGCAGACGGCAAAGTGTCTTTGCCGTCTGTGGTTTTTTGCAGACGGCAAAGTATGCTCTTTGCCGTCTGTAAATAAAATCGCAGACGGCAAAGAGAAAGCACAACCCACGGATCGATCTCGCAGATCGATGATGTGGCAGCAGATCCGCGGCCAACCCAGAAATCCCAACCAACGGTCACAGCACCATCTCTCTCGCGGCCCCACCACTCACCACGATCCATCCCCACCACAAACCCCTTCGCTCTGCCTTATCCTCTCGCACACCTCTCTCTCTCATACAAGTCTCTCTTCGCGCAGGTACCGGCCGCCGCTCGCTGCCTCGGCCCTTGCCGCCGGTCACCTCATCGGCCCCGGCCACCGCGCGCCCCACCGGCCCGGCCGCAGCTCCGCCACTCGCCGTCCGGACGCCGCCACGCCCCTGCCTCCTCCCGCCTCTCCATCGGAGCCCGCCAGGGCCGACCTCAGCGCGCTTACCCTGTCGCCCCCGTCGGCCGCCAGCTCCGGCCCCGTCCTCAGCAGGCCGCCGGCTCCGTCCCCCGCAGGCTCCCGGCTCCGTCCCCCGGAGGCTCCGGCCGCGTCCCCCGCAGGCTCCGTCGGCCGCCGCCCCGTCCCCCGTCCCCCGTCGGCCGCTGGCCCCTTTCCTCTCCGTCTGCGGCGCCGCTAAGGCCGCACCGTCCCGCTTCGCCCCCGGCCGCCGGCCCCATCCCTCGATGCTGCAGCGCCGCACCACCTCGCGGATGAGTGTGGCAAGCTCCGTTGCAGCGGCGGACGCCTTGAGCCCCATCCCTCTTGTAATTTTTTTTGTGAGATATCCCTCTTGTATTCTCTGTAATTCATTTGTGTGTACTAATTCATTTGCATCTACTCTGTGTAATCCATTCGTGTGTAATCTGTTTATTTTGTGAAATGGAACAATTTTGTATTGTGAAATTCATCTGTGGAGTCTTGGAACAACAAGTGTATGGATATTGTGGTTTTAGTCGTGGTCTATTTTTTTAATATAAAAAATTCTTTGTCGTTACTGATTTTTGAGGCAGACAGCAAAGACATAGATTCTAGCTGACGGCAACGACGCTTTTCTTTGCCATATGGGGTATATGTGCAGGACGGCAAAGGTGGTTCGGCTGACGGCAAAATCTTTGCCGTCTGCCCGATTAAAAGCTGACGGCAAAGCGGTCTTTGCCGGCATCCTCTTTGCCGTCTATGTTTGCCGTCAGCCGGCTGACGGCAAACTCTTTGCCGTCTGTATATCGCTCTTTGCCGTCTGTAACTGCCAGACGGCAAACTAACTGATTCCTGTAGTGAGGGTATTACCTCCATAGAGAGGACCCGAACCTGGGTAAACATCGTGTCCCCTGTCTCCTGTTACCATCCGCCTTAGAGGCACAGTTCGGGATCCCCTACCCGAGATCCGCCGGTTTTGACACCGACACTGATGCTTTCATTGAGAGTTCCGCTGTGTGTTCGGCAAAAGGTCGATGGCTCGCCTGCAGATCAACTGCGACTTCGGCATCTTCGTCACCAGCTCAACTGGTCACCTTGGCTCGACCAAGGGCTGTGCCCTACCTCCGATCGTCATGTTCGGATGAGGGCCTTCATAGACATCAACTCCGATCTCTATCAAGATCATGGAGGAATCATCCAGGGAGCCCGGGGGCTCAACGTCAACATTGCCCTCGGGCGACCGTACTGTTTTTCTGGACAGCGGACTTGTGCCCGCCGCCACCGCCTCCTCAAGCGTCGTTTGAACGATTGCTTCGGTGGAAATGTGCGGAATTGAGTCTACAACAACCCTGGAAAATTTCGTCGAGTTCCGATGGAGGAATCTCTGGCAATCTCCGATATACCGGAGCCACATTGAATCTGGACGAGAATCCGGACGAGTTTAGGGCGTGGTGTCCAGCTTCTAGCTCAGACTTCCTTTGGAAGATCCAACCGTTGATCGGCTGCGGAATTCCTATATCTACCACCCCTCAAAATTTCAGCTCGATCCAACCGTCCAAACTCCGGGAACCTTCCGATTAGTGAATCACTTTTCAGATCTGTTTTCTACGCGAAAACGAATCCGACCCGAGTTCGTCTTTTCTTTATGAACGGGATTTCGGACATCCTTTTTGAAGGAAGTTTTGTACGGGGTATTGTGTTTTGTTCCCGAACACATCCCACTAACTTTAAGATCTTTGGAACATGATCTTCAACATCATGCTGGTGTCAAACCAGTCCGGCAATATTGCTCCACGGCTGCCGACCTGCGCCATACACGTCGTCACTTTGTTGAGCCAAGCTCAACTTCTTCGGATCATCATCTCGGCAAGCCAAACAAAAGTCCGGCATCGTGAAGGATAAATCATCACCAATATCGCCGCCCCACGGATTACACGGAGCGGGTATACCGGCATCGCCGCACGGTCGCTTCATCGAGCCGACATCGACCACGTCACGACCTGCATCGGCAGGACCGCACTATTGCTTCTTCAAGCTGGTGTCCATCATGCCGACCTACTTCGACTCATCGGCTGACACCGAGGCTTCATCACGTTAGCTGAATCGGGAGCTTCATCATCTCTTCATCAACCTACTCCGGAGACTTCGGCGTCACTAGCCGACCAGCTTCATCACGTTAGCTGGACCGAGGGCTTTGCCTCGGTGAGCCAACCCTTGTTAGCACCGTCATGCCATCGCTTTATCACCCGTCAGGCAATGGTGTGCGGATCGAGTCCCAATTTTGGGAATCACCTTTCTTCAGATTGCTACAACAAATAAACCAGGTGCTATTAATCCTAGTATTTTTTGCTTGTTTGGGTTCATTTTTCCCAACGAATTATTACTCTGGTTTGTCCATCATATGTACGCAGGTCTATCAAATGGTGGCCGCATTAACGACGGTCGCATGGTGGTTCGGTCAGTTTCCGTACATAGTCCGGCGAACGCCGCATCCGGAACTCGAACCGACCTGTGAATTCAGGCCTTGCCATGCCTTTACCGCATCACGCCACCGCCCTACATCGACATTGACTTCGGCGCCAGGCCATATTTCTTTTATTACTCACTTTGCATAAATTATTTGTTATGCAACGATTTTTTTATTATTATTACTATTATCTCCGGTTTGCACTATTTTTTGCGCACAGGAAAATGATCCAGCCGGACTATATCCTTTGGCGTCACCTCGGCTAGACGGGGGGCTTCGTCAACACTTCATTACCCCATGCCGGGGACTTCGGCATCACCCTGCCGTCCTGCATTGACCGTGCTATGTCACCACTTCGGAGTGCCAAGCTCTTTGCTCCGCCACCTCGGGACCAGCTTGGGGGATGGAACCTTGTCCCGCATCAAGCTCGGACCGCGTCATCAATACCGAACACATTAACCAGCTAAGTTGCCTCCATGCTCAAAGTTTTAAATTTTTAACTTGTGTTCGGCTCGACCAAGCATTATACTTTTTTGGAAAAAAGTTGCTTGTAAAAATTTCCTTGTCCAAACTCTGTTTGTGACGCGCAAATTCAAATACCCAATTCATTTGGGGCTTCCTTCATGAAGCTTTTTCCTCTTGCATATGATTATACTTGTACGGCTTCGTTCCTTGTTCGTGTATTATGCCATAGTATGCACCATATTGACTTAAGCGATTTGCAAGCTGGGTTGCCTCGCTCCTGTGTTTACCCCTACGTTCCCGATTGTTCGGCTAGGGAGTAAAGGGAGCACCTCTGCGATTGTCACGATCGGGTCACCCGAGCCGGACCTCAGACTGGGTGAAGCCGAAAGCTAGCGCTCTTATTGTTTTCAATGATGGTCGGCACACAACGGAACTCATGAGTACAAAAAATCTATTGCACAAGTCTCATATTAACAATGAGCACCGACGAAAGGTATCGGTGGGGGTACTATTTTCTTCGAAGATGCTTCTTACACTTATCAGTAATATAGCATAAGTTCCCTGAGCGCGCTTTGTCTGTTACAGCCTTATGACCTGATTGCCTGGTTATTGGAAACACCGTCGATATTCTCAACAGATGGAGTACATAACACTTTTCGGTCCTTGACCGAAGAGGGAGAAGCCGACGGTCAGTTAAGACGCGTTTAAAGTTCGGTTGAACATAGATATGATATAAATACTTCGGTACATAGAATCATTCTTTTACCCAAGTCACTTGGGGGCTCTTATGTTTATTTGAGCCGTTTTATAATAAGTGTTTTTCTTCTTAGTCGTTGCAGAGTTTTTATTATTATTTATCACTCCTTTTTTCGACACGAGTGTGCGGTCACTAGCCGGGGAGCCTAATTTCTCTCTCAAACCCACTAGAGTTTAGTTTTCTAAACCGGCCTAATGAGAAGTACTCCGCCTTCGGGATGGGAGACTGAAGCCGTAGGCTGACCCGCTTGAAGTCTTGAGATAGGATGTGTCATGTTAAAGCACGACAGAAGCACTTTTTTTTCTAAAGTCCAATTTTCGGATTGGCACCGAACACTTGATCCTGTTCGGACGTCATGTTTTTACTGGCGTTTTTTGGTTTTCCAAGCTTTTGGCACTTTTAAACTATTTGTGTGTTTTCAGCACAAGTCTCGCAGTGCAACGCCGGACACCTTCAGAGATTCGGCAAAAACATTCTCGGATATTGCTATATATGCATCAGTTTTGAATTGTATCTTCGGTCAATAGTTGGGTTGCCCGGCTCCCGCGCTTGCCTCCTACGTTCCGCTTTGTTCGGTTAGGTGTGCAAAGGGAGAACCACTGCGATTGTGCTTCCAGCTCGCATGGTCAAGCACCTCAGTGGAGAAAGCCGAAAACTGACTGTCACAATAGGTGTAAACTGGTCAGCGATCCGATGACTATATTAAATGATGGGCCATTCATAACATTGGCCGAAGTGTTTCTGGCTTGACCTCGACTGTCACCGAACACTACCGGGGGCTATTAACTGACCTCCCAAACTAAATCCTCAATATTTTGCTCTTACATTGGAGCTGAGGTTTCATGATCATGCTTAGCATGACAACCCAAAGAAAGGAACCGATAGCGGGACTATTTTCTTTGGAAGACATTTCTTCTGTTAAACAGTAATATAACATATCTCTCTGCGTACCTTTGTTTATAAAACCGTATGGTCAGATTGCCTTGTTTGTCGTAAATCTTTGCCCTCATAAAGGCTTTATAAAGTAGGACACACACTCCTTGGCTACTGGCCGAGGAGGTTGAAGCCGATGGTCGGTCAACAAAGTTTTGTACAATGCGGATCCGAGCATTAATGACATAAAGTACTTGGATACATTGAGTCATTACACATAATTTGTGATTTTACTATGGATATCGATCCTTAATTCGGCCACCCGTGCCCGCATTATGGCTCGGGGGCTACTGGGTTTCGGGCTTATTATTTACAAATATTAAAAGGGCACATCAATCCCCTGATCTGGTGTTGCCACCCGACCAGTGTCTTGGGGGCTACTGCATTGCCTGTCCAATGCAGAAAATTTTAAGTGTAATACAGTCTCCGAGGAGATTTTGATCCTCAGGTTGGTCGGCCGCACCCATTCTGAGTCTTGAGGACTGAGCACACCGCTTTTTGTGTCCCGAAGTATTCTGCCGAGCTAGGACTTGATCCTCAGACCGATTTTGCAAATCAACCTGAGTCTCAGCGGCTACGGGGATCAGCGGTCTTATGTCATCCTTCATGTGCATCTCGGGTTTTAGACCGATACCCACCTTGAGGGCTACTGGCTATGTATCTCGGCAGAGAATAAATTGCACCAATCAAAGATATTGACAAAAATCCGCCCACATTCGGGGTGGTGCACCACCTCGGAAGCAGTCCGGCATAAAGCTCGGGCGCTAGTGGCTGGCTCCATAGAGAGCATTTCCGGCATTAAGCTCGGCTAAAATCCTTCAAACTTCTTTGAATCAAGGTGATTTACGACACCTCGGATACAGTCCGGCGTTGGAGCTCGGATACATATTGGAGCTCGGATACATAGTCCGACGTTGGAGCTCGGATACAGTCCGGCGTTGGAGCTCGGATACATAGTCCGGCGTTGGAGCTCGGATACATTCCGGCGTTAGAGCTGGGAAGCGGTCTGGCATTGGTGCTCGGCTGCAAAAGATACCTCGAATGCAGTCCGACGTTGGAGCTCGGACGCAAGAGGACGATGCCGCCCGAGAACAACTTCAAACCCGAGGTGTGGCATAAAAATAACAAGGCATTGATAAAGGCCGGAAACTTAAAGGGGCTCCTCGGATACCCGACGTGTAAACTCGTCGAATGCATTTCGGCGATCCTCAAGATCGAAGATGAGAAGATTTGCTGAACTAGTTTTCAAGACCGACGACCGAAGATGAAGAACAGTTCGGAAGAATCGAGAAGCGTCCCTAACTTGAAGACCGGTTCAGGGGGCTACTGACGGTGTCCTAGACTAGGGGGTACTCACCACGTCGTCTCCCGATCAGTTGGATTGGGCCGAGGACCCCCATGGCCGTATACTCATGGGCCAGTCCGGGCAGTTGCCGCATACACGGAAGATTCCACAAGACTTGGCGATCAAGACAAGGACTCCTCCCCACCGGCGTATTCGGCTAGGACTCTTGTTATCCTAGGCCTCTGGTGCATTATATAAACCGAGGCCAGGCTAGTCGATAGAGGAACAATCATACCATAGGCTAGCTTCTAGGGTTTAGCCTCTACGATCTCGTGGTAGATCAACTCTTGTAATACTCATATCATCAGGATCAATCAAGCAGCAAGTAGGGTATTACCTCCATAGAGAGGGCCCGAACCTGGGTAAACATCGTGTCCCATGTCTTGTGTTACCATCCGCCTTAGACGCACAGTTCGGGACCCCCTACCCGTGATCCGCCGGTTTTGACACCGACAGGGGTGAATACATATATATGAATGAAACTCAACACAAATGATGGTAATAAAATTAAATTGTGAACATTATTGTTTACGTACTTGATATTGTTTTTAAGAGTAGCCCCGCAGAGAGGTCGCGTTGTAGATGAACTCGCAAACGCAGTATCCACAAAAATTATTCCCGCCTTCCTGCCACAAGCACTTTACGAGAAATAGAGTTCAATCAAACTGATAATCAAGCATGATAAATGGTATTGATGAAACTAGAATCAATGGGAGATGCGCGGAACTAGGTAGTAGTACTTACTTTCGGGTGTGTAAATCGCAGCTCCCTCGGAAGTCCCGAAACAATTACGGTGAACTCCTTCCAACCCCTGCCAGACAAAGAAAATAATTACTTGATATCCAGAAATGAACAAAGTTGCCAATATGGTGCGATAATGATCGATTGAACTTACTTCTGGAGCATTTCAGTCATGTCTGCATAGTTCTGGGGATCTTTTCGTCTCGAGTCTAAGACGGTTGCTACTCCCATTCAAGCTTAATCTCCAGGAGAATAAAGTGGAACCTGCGCACGCATGCGTAACTCATCAGTTACATTACTATAACCTCGAGTAATAAGGGAAACTGAATATGCACAAGACAGTAACACTCACTTGAAGTTGTGAGGAAAGAGTATTTTATCTTTGCTTTGATTTTTAAGAAACGATTGTAGCGAGTTGTCCTCGGTTTCTGTGTGATTCTTTTGAACCGTCCATTCATGTATGATATTTGGGTTAATGAACCCAATGTCATAGATTTGTGCTTTTCTGAATATAGTGAGGATAATTATATATACACATGCAATGAAAGAGCTGAGCTATATATAGAGACTTAATTACAGAAGTAGTACTTACAGACAGTAGCAAGTCATGAGTGTTTTGTCGAGGGCCTTTTGATTGTAAAACTGCAATAACTCATCAAATTCAACAGACAACAGATCCATTCCAACGAGGTCGTGTTCCTCTTTAATTCTCAGCGTCAAAGTATCCTTCCTAGACTCGCTGCAGGTTTTCATGTACCATTCATGGAATCTACGCATCATCGTTGTTTGAGGAGGATGATCAGGTTTGACGAGAGGCTGCCCGTACTGGTATCTGAATTTGTCCAGCTCCATTGGTTCACACTCTACATCATCGCTCAAGTAATCAGCAGGATAGGCACCGGGCACCATTGTTGGGGAACGTAGCAATAATTCAAAAATTTCCTACGTGTCACCAAGATCAATCTAGGAGATGCTAGCAACGAGAGATAGGGAGTGCATCTTCATACCCTTGAAGATCGCTAAGCGGAAACGTTACAAGAACGCGGTTGATGGAGTCGTACTCGCGGCGATTCAAATCGCGGAAGATCTGATATAGCGCCGAACGGACGGCGCCTCCGCGTTCAACACACGTAAAACCCGGGGACGTCTCCTCCTTCTTGATCCTGCAAGGGGAGAGGATAAATTGAGGGAGAACTCCGGCAGCACGACTGCGTGGTGGTGGAGCTTGTGGTATTCCTGCAGGGCTTCGCTAAGCTCTACGGAGGAGAAGGAAGAGTTGGAGGAGGGAGGGGCTACGCCAGGGAAGGAGTGTGGCTGCCCTCTCTCTCCCTCACTATATATAGGGGGAAGGGGGTGGAGGAGGCGCCCTAGGGTTCCCTAGGGGAGGGGTGGCGGACACAGCGGAAACCCTAGATGGGTTTGGGCGCCCCCACCCCTAGGTAACTTGCCCCCAAGCCGGGAGGGGTGGCTGCCCTAGGGGAGGCTCCCCTACCTCTCCACGTTACGTGAGATGGGGTGGGAGGGGCGCACAGCCCCTTAGTGGGCTGATGTGCCCCTCCCCTAGACCCATAAGGCCCCCCAATGCTTGCATGGGCCTCCGAAATACCTTTCGGTCACGCTGGTCGTCACCCGGTACTCCCAGAACAATTCCGGACTCCAATACCCTTCGTCCAATATATCGATCTTCACCTCCGGACCACTCCGGAGTTCCTTGTCACGTCCGCGATCTCATCCGGAACTCCGAACAACCTTCGGTAACCACATACTATTTCCCATAACAACTCTAGCGTCACTGAACCTTAAGTGTGTAGACCCTATGGGTTCGGGAACCATGCAGACATGACCGAGACACTTCTCCGGCCAATAACCTTTAGTGGGATCTGGATACCCATATTGGCTCCCACATGTTCCACGATGATCTCATCGGATGAACCACAATGTCGGGGATTCAATCAATCACGTATTTAATTCCCTTTGTCTATCGGCATGTTACTTGCCCGAGATTCGATCGTCGGTATCCCTATACCATGTTCAATCTCGTTACCGGCAAGTCTGTTTACTCGTTCCGTAAAGCATGATCCCGTGGCTAACTCATTAGTCACATTGAGCTCATTATGATGATGCATTATCGAGTGGGCCCAGAGATACCTCTCCGTCATACGGAGTGACAAATCCCAGTCTCGATTCGTGCCAACCCAACAGACACTTTCGGAGATACCTGTAGTGCACCTTTATAGCCACCCAGTTACGTTGTGATGTTTGGTACACGCAAAGCATTCCTACGGTATCCGGGAGTTACACAATCTCATGGTCTAAGGAAATGATACTTGACATTAGAAAAGCTCTTTAGAAAACGAACTACACAATCTTGTGCTATGCTTAGGATTGGGTCTTGTCCTTCACATCATTCTCCTAATGATGTGATCCCGTTATCAATGACATCCAATGTCCATGGTCAGGAAACCATAACCATCTATTGATCAACGAGCTAGTCAACTAGAGGCTTACTAGGGACATGTTGTGGTCTATGTACTCACACATGTATTACGGTTTCCAGTTAATACAATTATAGCATGAACAATAGACAATTATCATGAACAAGGAAATACAATAATAACCATTTTATTATTGCCTCTAGGGCATATTTCCAACAGTCTCCCACTTGCACTAGACTCAAGAATCTAGTTCACATCACTATGTGATTGTAATGAATCCAACACCCATGGGGTTTGTTCATGTCTCGCTTGTGAGATAGGTTATTAGTCAACGGGTCTGAACCTTTCAGACCCGTGTGTGCTTTACTAATCTCTATGTCATCTTGTAGATGCAGCTACCACGCGCTACTTGGAGCTATTCCAAATAACTGCTCTACTATACGAATCTGGTTTACTACTTAGAGTCATCCAGATTAGTGTCAAAGTTTGCATCGACGTAACCCTTTACGACGAACTCTTTTACCACTAGTTACTAAGGATAAGTTCGACCGCTGTCATGTGATCCATTCCTAGATCACTCTTGTACCCCCTTGACTGACTCATGGCAAGGCACACTTCAGGTGCGGTACACAGCATAGCATATTGTAGAGCCTAGGTCTAAAGCATAGGGGACGACCTTCGTCCTTTGTCTCTCTTCTGCCGTGGTCAGGTCTTGAGTTTTACTCAATACTCACACCTTGTAACACAGCCAAGAACTCCTTCTTTGCTGATCTATTTTGAACTCCTTCAAAATCTTGTCACGGTATGTGTCGGTGTCAAAACCGGCGGATCTCGGGTAGGGGGTCCCGAACTGTGCGTCTAGGCGGATGGTAACAGGAGACAAGGGACACGATGTTTTACCCAGGTTCGGGCCCTCTCGATGGAGGTAAAACCCTACTTCTGCTTGATTAATATTGATGATATGGGTAGTACAAGAGTAGATCTACCACGAGATCGAAGAGGCTAAATCCTAGAAGCTAGCCTATGGTATGATTGTTGTTCGTCCTACGGACTAAAACCCTCCGGTTTATATAGACACCGGAGAGGGCTAGGGTTACACAGAGTCGGTTACAATGGGAGGAGATCTACATATCCGTATCGCCAAGCTTGCCTTCCACGCCAAGGAAAGTCCCATCCGGACACGGGACAAAGTCTTCAATCTTGTATCTTCATAGTCCAGGAGTCCGGCCAAAGGTTATAGTCCGGCTATCCGGACACCCCCTAATCCAGGACTCCCTCAGTAGCCCCTGAACCAGGCTTCAATGACGACGAGTCCGGCGCGCAGATTGTCTTCGGCATTGCAAGGCGGGTTCCTCCTCCGAATACTTCGTAGAAGATTTTGAACACAAGGATAGAGTCCGGCTCTGCAAAATAAGTTCCACATACCACCGTAGAGAGAATAATATTTACACAAATCCAATCTGCTGATGTATTATGCAGCGTGACATCACGCCACGGCCAAGGTTTTATTCGAATCGTTTTTACTGTCCCACCTCAGCGCACTTAGCGAGGCGGTTTTCTTGGCACGTCTTGTCGAAGCAGAGATCGTGTCCCCTTATTCCGGGATTCTCATCAATAGGGGCATGGGTAACCCAACCGTGCCATTAATAACGGCGCTTGCGAGATAAGCAAGTTTTACGAGGCTGGTGGGGGCACATAGTTTCGTCCGCCCATATAAGGGGATAAGGATCCACCTTTTTCATCTACGCCTTCTTCCTCCTTTGCTTATCCATTTTCGCGCACTTGAGCTCCAGCGCCCAAGTACGCACACCCTACCTCAACGTTCTCCAGCCATGTCCGGAGCGGGAGGCAAGTGGATGGTCTCCTCCGTCATGGAGGGACACCTCAAGAAGCTGAGGAAAGCCGGATACTTGTCCAATGACATCGCGCACCGGCTCCCAGACGAGGGGCAGCTCATCCCCACCCCCAGGCCCCATGAGAGGGTGGTGTTCCTCACCTATTTCCTCCATGGACTAGGCTTTCCACTCCACCCATTTGTCCGGGGGCTCATGTTCTACTATGGCCTGGATTTCCACGATCTGGCCCCGAACTTCATCCTCAACATCTCGGTGTTTATCATCGTGTGCGAGGCTTTCCTCCGCATCAAGCCCCACTTCGGCTTATGGCTGAAGACCTTCAATGTCAAGCCAAAGGTAGTGGGCGGCCAGCAAGCGGAGTGCGGAGGCGCCATGGTGGAAAAGATGCCCAACGTTATATGGCTCGAGGGCTCCTTCGTGGAAACCATCAAGGGGTGGCAATCGGGGTGGTTCTACATCACCGAGCCGCGTGACCCTGAATGGGCAGCGGCCCCCGAATTCCGATCTGGCATCCCCACACGGCTCACCTCCTGGCGATAGAAGGGCCTGTCGTGGGGTAATTCGGGAGAGCTGACCGGACTCGAAACCCGCGTCCAAAACCTGGTGGACAAGAAGGTTAAACTTGTCAACGTAGTCCAGGTCATGCTCATCCGCCGGATCCTCCCGTGTCAACGACGGGCTTTTAACTTGTGGGAGTTCGACCCGACCCAGCACCAAACTCTGACCACGCTCTTTGACACAACGCACGAGGATGCCTGGAAGGTGCTATTCAAGGGCGCCGAGGTTCCCCCTCCCATTACGGAGGATCGCGGATTCTGTGCCAAGCGCCAAGCCAGCGTAGTAAGCTTGTTTTACCCTTTACGGGATACTTGTTTTTCATAGTTTGACTCTATGCGGGATCTAAGCTCCCGTTCCTTTGACAGGACTGGCAGAAGAAGACCGGACAGATCGACTGTCTGGCTCCTTTGCCCGAAGGTCCAGCAGATGCCCGCTTGGCGAAGCTGCTGGTCCCGACACCTTACATGGTGCCGGAGAAGAAGGCCAAGAAGAAGGCCGCGGGAACCCGGAAGATCTCCCGGCGCCCGGTGGAACCGGACTCGTCGTCTGATGACTCCGAGGCGCACTCCTCCCACGAAAGCGAGGAGGAGGAAAGAGAGGTTTCTTCTCTAGTAGGGGAAGAAAAGAAAAGGAAAGCCGCCCCAAGTGGGGAGGCCGGAGGGTCCAAGAAGGGAAGAACCCTTCCCCCAGATTACTCCACCAACGTCGCCGACAGCGAGGAGGAGTTGCCGCCCAGGGCCAAGCCCCTGGCGAAGTCGTAAGTGTTCGGACACCAGAGTGATTCATAGTGTTCTTTTATTGCACAGCTTTCCCTGACGCCGAATATAATCATGCAGTCCGCCCAAGGCCCGGCTCGACGCTTCGTCGAGCGGCTCCCCGGATTCGTCGGATGTGAATTCGCTTCCGACCGCTACCTCCCCTCGCCCTACGGACGATGCCGAGGTGGAGTCCCAAAAGGGTCCAAGCCAGGAGGAGGTGGTCCTGGAGGCGCCGCAGGGCGACCTCCCGGACTCCAGGCGCAAAGTGGACAAAACCCCCAAGGGCTCCAAGTCCGGCCCCGGGCCGGATACCGCACCGGAACCTTGAATGGTTCCGGAGTCCGGCAGGCGGCCCCCTAGTAAAAGGGCAAGCCTATGATGTCGGTGGCCTCCGTCCAACCGGAGGCACCGGATAATTTGCTGGAGGTTCTTAACAGCGCCTCCATCAATGAGGAGCACCGCACTATTATGAGTGCGGTGATCCAGAAGGTTCAGTCCGCTAAGAGCGGGCTGACTGAAGCCTGTGCCAGCCTTCTAACAGGCTTTGAGGTATGTATTTAAGATATGTAAAAATATTACCGCATAGACAGTAGCCCCTGATGCTCAGTTTGGTGTTCGGAAAGATAAGCCGAACTGAGGATCTAAAAGATATACGCAGGAGTCTAACATAAGTATGTCAATATGGGAATGCAGGTTGCGCTGCTGACCTCTACCGCACTGACTGCGGAGGTTGATGCATTGAAGCAGAGCCTCGAGCGGTCCGAGAACGAGCTCGGCCTTTCCAAGAAGCAGCTCGAGGACAAGGAAGGTAAGTAATACCTTACGTAAGTATATAAAAAAGATGCGGTTGCAAAAAATGACAGGACCAACGTGAGTATTGCAGGGGCCACAACCCAGGTGGCAACCCTGAAGAAAGCGTTGTCCAAGGCCGAAGATAATGCGGTCGTGGAGCGCATCGAGCGAGAAAAGCAGGAGGCGCGGGTGGTGGAGGTGCAGCAAGAGCTCCAGGCTCTCGTGAAAAAACAGGAGAGTTTGGAGATTGACTCAAAGACTCGAGAGTCCGATCTTGTCTCGGCCCTTGAGAGCACCAAATCTGCCAAGGCCGAAGCCCAAAAAGCCCTCCAGGAAATTGAGGCGATGAAGAAGATATCGGCGGGTAAGGCATTCTTTATGTAAAGCAAGCACATGAAAGTGAATTACTTGTTACTTACCCGAGTCCGGAGCTCTCCAGGAGCATTCGTAGATCTGCCCCGTAGTGCGTCCGACGCTACCGCATAATACCGGGCCGAGGAGGGGAGCTCGACGGAGAAGGTGTTCTGGTCTCAGTATGCTGAGGCCGGACACCCGGTGCCCTTGAGCGACCAGATGAAGCAGCTGGTCGAGCTCCATAAGGTGGCCGAACAGGCCATGAAGGGCCTTATAGTCCGGCTATGGCCTGGGGAGGTCATGCCTGGGAGCTACTTTGGGCTGGTGAGGCGGCTGGCGGATGCCTGTCCACGCCTTGAAGTCATCAAGCGCTCTGTATGCATCGAAGGCACCCGTAGGGCCCTTGCCCGTGTTAAAGTACACTGGGGCAAGATGGATGCTGAGAAGCTGGTGACAGATGGGCTGCCGGAGGGCAAGGCGCATCGCAAGCCCGAGATGTATTATGAGGGCGTCCTGAAGGGTGCCCGCCTTATGGCGGATGAATGTTCCAAGGATGTAATTTTTGAGTAAACTCGCTCGTGTTATCCTGTGCGCTGAAAACTTGTTCATATGCGCTAAACAACGCTTTTTGAATTTAAAATATTACCTTCTATGCAGCCGTTTATTAAATCTAAGAGATGGCGAGTCGTCGGCTTCTGCCCCCATGCCACGAGTGCTGGGGTGTTCGGGATAAACCTGAGCACTCTTGTTCCCATTCTTGGGTCCTTCGAGGGAGGCGCTCAGCACAACGAACAAGGCAATCGGACTATAATGCTTTATCACTCTCACTTAGCCATAAAATTCTATAATTTTAAATTTCGGCAAAGCCCCTAGTATTCGGAAGACCGAGTTCGGGGCGCTATCCATGCCTAGGCCAGACAAAGCCGACTCCTCGCTCTAAGCGGCATAAGTCTTTAGGGACTCGAAACCTCTCGAACAGCGACCAGCTCTCGCCCTATCATGACGGTCAGTTTTAGCTTTCTCTAATGAGGTGCTGAACCCAGCTCAACCGGGGCACAATCGCAGTAGTTCTCCTAGCGCTACCTTAGCCGATATAACGGAACGTAAGGTACCAAAACATAGGAGCCGGGCAAACCCAACTATTGACCCAAGACATGATTCAGAGCTGATGCATATAATGCTATAAGTTCGGGGTGCCGCACTTGTTAAAGTGTTCGGACTTCTCACGCCGTATTATGGGGTACTTGAGCCCCTGGCGTATTTGGCCGTACCAAAGTGTACGGGTGCTAAATGTCATAACTGAACATATGTATTGAAAAAGAAATAAATAGAAAATGCAATAATAAGCCAAAGCTGAGCATTGTTTATTAAAAGGCTGCTGTGAAAGCAGAACGATACAAGTAGTGCGATAAGCAAGAGATGGGACTATTTGACATGTCCCCCTCCAGGGGCAAGCTGCGAGACGGTATGTAAGACAGGTATTTAGCTCGTTATAGAGACCACCTGGACATTCGACGTAGCTTTCTGCCTCCCTGGCTGTTGCATCGTGTGTTCGGC
>LR880971.1:804563006-804583872 GCA_904067115.1 Aegilops sharonensis | reverse complement strand
GTATTATGGGGTACTTGAGCCCCTGGCGTATTTGGCCGTACCAAAGTGTACGGGTGCTAAATGTCATAACTGAACATATGTATTGAAAAAGAAATAAATAGAAAATGCAATAATAAGCCAAAGCTGAGCATTGTTTATTAAAAGGCTGCTGTGAAAGCAGAACGATACAAGTAGTGCGATAAGCAAGAGATGGGACTATTTGACATGTCCCCCTCCAGGGGCAAGCTGCGAGACGGTATGTAAGACAGGTATTTAGCTCGTTATAGAGACCACCTGGACATTCGACGTAGCTTTCTGCCTCCCTGGCTGTTGCATCGTGTGTTCGGCGATTGTACTGCCGGACAGGCCTTCCGGAGAGTGGAGTCCTGAAAGTAAGAAAAAAGAATGACAAAATCGGGAGCCCCTAGTGCGGTTGAGCCGCATTTTGGGCATGCCGTGGTCGTGCCCCTCCCCCTATGCCCATGGTATTTCCAGAGCGTAATTATGTACGCATAGTACTGGTTTCGCAATTTCGCGAGGGCTGGGGTTGGGGCCGCATTGCTACGCTTGCTCGGAACGTGCCAGGCGGTCTTGTTGTAGGTTACTCCGGGCGCGCTTGACGGTGTCCGGACGTTTAATGGCCGGACTGTTGAATTGCCTTGAGAGGCTACTATGTACTTCCGCTGCGAGGGCCGCCGTATGCTCCTCCGTTCGGAGAGAGCATTCGGTGTTTCCGTTGACCGTAATGACTCCTCGAGGGCCTGGCATCTTGAGCTTGAGGTATGCGTAGTGCGGCACTGCATTAAACTTTGCAAATGCGGTTCGTCCGAGCAGTGCGTGATAGCCACTTCGGAACGGGACTATGTCGAAGATTAACTCCTCGCTTCGGAAATTATCCGGGGATCCGAAGACCACCTTAAGTGTAACTGAGCCTGTACAGTTGGCCTCTACACCTGGTATGACGCCTTTAAAGGTCGTCTTTGTGGATTTAATCCTTGAGGGATCTATGCCCATTTTTTGCACTGTTTCCTGATAAAGCAGGTTCAGGCTGCTGCCGCCGTCCATAAGGACTCTAGTGAGGTGAAATCCGTCAATGATTGGGTCTAGAACCAATGCGGCGAATCCGCCATGGCGGATGCTAGTGGGGTGGTCCCTTCGATCAAAAGTGATCGGGCAGGAGGACCACGGGTTGAACTTTGGGGCGACTGGCTCCAACGCATATACGTCCCTGAGTGCACGCTTCCGCTCCCTTTTGGGTATGTGGGTTGCGTATATCATGTTCACCGTCCACACTTGTGGGGGGAAGCCCTTCTGTCCCCTATTGTTCGCCGTCCGGGGCTCCTCCTCGTCATTGCTATGCAGCCCCTTGTCTCTGTTTTCGGCATTTAACTTGCCTGCCTGCTTGAACACCCAACAATCCCTGTTGGTGTGGTTGGCTGGTTTTTCGGGGGTGCCGTGTATCTGGCACGAGCGATCGAGTATTCGGTCCAAACTGGACGGGCCCGGAGTACTTCTTTTAAATGGCTTTTTCCGCTGACCGGGTTTAGAGCCTCTGAATCCGGCATTAACTGCCGTATCCTCAGCATTGTCGCTGTTGATGCGGCGCTTGTGCTTGTTGCGACGCGACCTGCCATTGTTGTCCTTGGTATCCGAATTACCAGGGCTCTTGGTCATGTTATTACTACGAGCTAGCCAGCCGTCTTCTCCCGCGCAAAAGCGGGTCATGAGTGTTGTGAGGGCTGCCATGGATTTCGGCTTTTCCTGTCCTAGGTGTCGGGCAAGCCACTCGTCGCGGATGTTATGTTTGAAGGCTGCGAGGGCCTCTGCGTCCGGATAGTCGACTATTTGATTTTTCTTGGTTAGGAACCGTGTCCAGAATTGTCTGGCCGATTCCTCTGGCTGCTGAGATTATGTGGCTTAGGTCATCGGCGTCTGGTGGTCGCACATAGGTGCCCTGAAAATTGTCGAGGAATGCGTCTTCCAGGTCCTCCCAACAACCAATTGACTCTGCTGGCAAGTTGTTAAGCCAATGCCGAGCTGGTCCTTTAAGCTTGAGTGGGAGGTATTTGATGGCGTGTAGATCATCACCGCGGGCCATGTGGATATGAAGGAGATAATCCTCGATCCAAACCGCAGGATCTGTTGTGCCATCGTATGATTCGATGTTTACGGGTTTGAAACCCTCGGGGATTTGATGATCCATTACTTCATCTGTGAAGCATAGTGGGTGTGCGGCGCCTCTGTACTGGGCTATATCACGACGTAGCTCAAATGAGCTTTGTCTACTGTGTTCGCCCCGGCCGGATTTGCCATATCCGGCATGACGGTTATCGTCACGTGTTGTGGGGCGCCCACGCGATCCTTAGATCGATCTTGTTTGCCTTACCTTGTCCTCCAATATATCTCGCATGTCTGGCGCATTTCCCCGTGCCTTGGTATTTTTTTGAGCGACGCCGGGGTGCGGCTTGAGTGGAGGGCCGAGAGGCCTCTCTGTCGCGGCCACGAGGTGGCCGATCGGCCGCGTCGTGTGCTAGTGATGTAGGTCTAGGTGCTTCCTCCTCTAATCGGGGTAGCAGTCTGCGCTTTGGGTAGCTCTTGGAGGGGCGTTCGAGTTCGTACTCTTCGGCCGCAAGGACTTCAGTCCATCTGTCAGCTAGCAAGTCTTGGTCAGCTCTAAGCTGTTGCTGTTTTTTCTTGAGGCTGCTCGCCGTGGCCATAAGCCTGCGTTTGAAACACTCTTGTTCGACGGGATCCTCAGGCATGACAAATTCGTCGTCGTTGAGGCTTGCCTCGTCTTCGGAGGGAGGCATGTAATTATCTTCCTCTACTTCTCTGTCTGCCGCTCTCTCATGAGGGCTGGCTTCTCCATCCTCCTGTGCTGAATCCTGCTGGAGGGGGTTGTCTTCGGCACTGTCCGGGGTGTTATTATCTCCCGTGCCGGAATCGCCGTTTTTGCTTTGGCGGGATTTAGAGCGGCGCCGCTGACGCCAGCGCTTAGGCTGCTTCTTGGAGGGGTCATCCTCCGTTGTTCCATCGCCCTTCCCTTCTTTTGGGGTGTCCACCATGTATATGTCATACTACGAGGTGGCCTTCCAGTGCCCTATAGGCGTTGGTTCTTGGTCGTCTCCTGCATCGCGTCCATACCGTCGATGTCTTCGGAGTCGAAGTCGAGCATGTCGATTAAATCATCGACAGTGGCTACAAAGTTGGTGGTGGGTGGGCTTTGAATTTCTTCATCGTCCGCATCCCAACCTTTCTGACCATAGTCCGGCCAGGGCTCTCCTGATAAAGAGAGAGACTTTAGTGAATTTAGAATGTCGCCGAAGGGCGAGTGCTGAAAGATGTCCGCGGCAGTGAACTCCATGATCGGCGCCCAATCGGATTCGATCGGCAGGGGCGCGGAAGGTTCGGAGTCCGGAGAGGAGTCCGGCACCTTGGAGTCACGAGCTTCACAGAGGACAAGGCTGGTGTTCGGCTCAATCGCTGTAGAGATCGCAGCCCCCGAGGCGGTGTCCAGCCACCCGTCCTCAATTGGCGCAGTCGGCTCCGAGCTAAGGGTCGGAGCAGACACGGGTGCGGCCTCCAGGGCACTGTTCGGCGGCAGAGCTAGATCATGCCCATCATAACAGTGCGGCGCGCTCGGCTGTAGCTCGAATCCGTTGAACATCAAGTCTCCGCGGACGTCAGCCGTGTAGTTCAAACTTCCAAATCTGACCTGATGGCCAGGGGCGTAGCTTTCGATCTGCTCCAGATGGCCAAGCGAATTGGCCCGCAGTGCAAAGCCGCCGAATACGAAGATCTGTCCGGGGAGAAAAGTCTCACCCTGGACCGCATCGTTGTTGATGATCGGAGGAGCCATCGGGCCTAAAGATGATGACACAGAGGAACTCTCAATGAAAGCACCAATGTCGATGTCAAAACCGGCGGATCTCGGGTAGGGGGTCCCGAACTGTGCGTCTAGGCGGATGGTAACAGGAGACAAGGGACACGATGTTTTACCCAGGTTCAGGCCCTCTCGATGGAGGTAAAACCCTACTCCTTCTTGATTAATATTGATGATATGGGTAGTACAAGAGTAGATCTACCACGAGATCAGAGAGGCTAAACCCTAGATGCTAGCCTATGGTATGATTGTTGTTCGTCCTACGGACTAAAACCCTCCGGTTTATATAGACACCGTAGAGGGCTAGGGTTACACAGAGTCGGTTACAATGAGAGGAGATCTACATATTCGTATCGCCAAGCTTGCCTTCCACGCCAAGGAAAGTCCCGTCCGGACACGGGACGAAGTCTTCAATCTTGTATCTTCATAGTCCAGGAGTCCGGCCAAAGGTTATAGTCTGGCTAACCGGACACCCCCTAATCCAGGACTCCCTCAGTATGTATTCATTTGAAAGTACTATTAAGCGTTTTTGATCTATCCTTATAGATCTTGATTCTCAATGTTCAAGTAGCTTAATCCAGGTTTTCCATTGAAAAACACTTTTCAAATAACCCTGTATGCTTTCCAAAAATTCTACATCATTTCGGATCAACAATATGTTAACAACATATACTCATAAAAAATTCTATAGTGCTCCTACTCACTTCTTTGGAAATACAAGTTTCTCATAAACTTTGTATAAACCCAAAATCTTTAATCATCTCATAAAAGCGTACATTCCAACTCCGAGATGCTTACTCCGGTCCTTAGAAGGATTGCTCGAGCTTTGCATACCTGTTAGCATCTTTCAGGATTAACAAAACCTTTTGGTTGTATCACATACAACCTTTTCTCAAGAAAATCGTCGAGGAAACAATGTTTTGACATCCTATCTGCAAGATTTCATAAATAATGTATTAACTGCTAATATAATTCCAACAGACTCTTAGCATCGCTAAAGTGAGAAAGTCTCATCGTTGTCAACTCCTTGAACTTGTCGGAAAACATCTTAACGACAAGTCGAGCTTTCTTAATGGTGACACTTACCATCATTGTCCGTCTTCCTTTTAAAATCCATCTGCACACTACAGCCTTACGACCATCAAGTAGTTCTTCCAAAGTCTGTACTTTGGTTTTATACATGGATCCTCTCTCGGATTTTATGGCCTCGAGCCATTCGTCGGAATCCGGGTCCACCATCGTTTCTCCGTAGCTCGTAGGTTCATTGTTGTCTAGTAACATGACTTCCAAGACAGGATTACGTACCACTCTGAAGTAGTACGCATCCTTGTCGACCTACGAGGTTTGGTAGTGACTTGATCCGAAGTTTCATGATCACTATCATAAGCTTCCACTTCAGTTGGTGTAGGTGCCACAGGAACAACTTCATGTGCCCTGCTACACACTAGTTGAAGTGACGGTTCAATAACCTCATCAAGTCTCCACCATCCTCCCACTCAATTCTTTCGAGATAAACTTTTCCTCGAGAAAGGACCCGTATCTAGAAACAATCACTTTTGCTTCCTCATCGGAAATAGGAGGTATACCCAACTGTTTTGGGTATTCTATGAAGATGCATTTATCCGCTTTGGTTTGAGCTTATCAGCCTGAAACTTTTTTACATAAGCGTCGCATCCCCAAACTTTTAAGAAACGACAACTTAGGTTTCTCTAAACCATAGTTCATACGGTGTTGTCTCAACGGAATTGCGTGGTGCCCTATTTAAAGTGAACGGGGTTGTCTCTAATGCCTATCCCGTAAACGATAGTGGTAATTCGATAAGAGACATCATGGTATGCACCATATCCAATAGGGTGCAGTTATGATGTTCGGACACACCATCACACTATGGTGTTCCATGCGGTATTAGTTGTGAAAAAATTTCCACAATGTCTTAATTGTGTGCCAAACTCGTAACTCAGATATTCATCTCTATGATCATATCATAGACATTTTATCCTCTTGTCACGACGATCTTCAACTTCACTCTGAAATTACTTAAACCTTTCAATAATTCAGACTTGTGTTTCATCAAGCAAATATACTTAGCATCTACTCAAATCATCTGTGAAGTAAGAACATAACGATATCCACTACGTGCCTCAGCACTCATTGGACTGCACACATCAAAATGTATTACTTCCAACAAGTTGCTTTCTTGTTCCATCTTACTGAAAACGAGGCCTTTCATTCATCTTGCCCATGTGGTATGATTTGCATGTCTCAAGTGATTCAAAATCAAGTGAGTCCAAACGATCCATCTGTATGGAGTTTCTTCATGCATATCTACCAATAGACATGGTTCGCATGTCTCAATCTTTTCAAAAACGAGTGAGTCCAAAGATCCATCAACATGGAGCTTCTTCATGCGTTTTATACCAATATGACTCAAATGGCAGTGCCACTAGTATGTGGTACTATCATTACTATCTTATATCTTTTGGCATGAACATGTGTATCACTATGATCGAGATCCAATAAACCATTCATTTTAGGTGCAAGACCATTGAAGGTATTATTCAAATAAACAGAGTAACCATTATTCTCCTTAAATGAATAACCGTATTGCGATGAACATAATCCAATCATGTCTACGCTCAACGCAAACACCAAAGCAAACAACATTTATCTGGGTTCAATACTAATCCCGAAGGTAGAGGGAGCGTGCGATGGTGATCATATCATCCTTGGAAACATTTCTAACACACATCGTCACCTCACCCTTAGCTAGTCTCCATTTATTCCGTAGCTTTTGTTTCGAGTAATTAATGTCAGCAACTGAACCGTATCTAATACCCATGTGCTACTAGGAGTACTAGTAAGGTACACATCAATAACACATATATCAAATATACTTTTGTTGACCTTGCCAGCCTTCTCATCTACCAAGTATCTAGGGTAGTTCTGCTTCAGTGACCGTTCCCCTCATTACAGAAGCACTTAGTCTCGGGTTTGGGTTCAACCTTGGGGTTCTTCACTAGAGCAGCAACTGATTTGCCGTTTCATGAAGTATCCCTTCTTTCCCTTGCCCTTCTTGAAACTAGTGGTTTTATTAACCATCAACAATTGATGCTCCTACTTGATTTCTACTTTCGCGGTGTCAAACATTGGGAGTTGCTCAAGGATCATCATCACTATCCCTGATATGTTATAGTTCATCACGAAGCTCTAATAGCTTGGTGGCAGCGATGACGAGGAAGAGACCCGGCAGCCGAACAACAGAGGACAAAAGGGATTCCCCCCTCAAGTTCACGAGGTGGCCGGTCTGCCGTATTGTGCGCTGGTGATGTAGGTTTGCATGCCTCCTCCTCTAATCGGGGGAGCAACTTGCGTTTTGGGTAACTTTTGGAGGGGCGTTCGAGTTCATACTCTTCGGCCGCGAGGACCTCGGTCCATCTGTCGGCCAGTAGGTCTTGATCAGCTTGAAGCTGTTGCTGCTTTTTCTTTAGGCTGTTTGCCGTGGCCATAAGCCTGCGTCTGAAACGCTCTTGTTCGACGGGATCCTCAGGCACGACGAATTCGTCGTCGCCGAGGCTTGCCTCGTCTCCAGAGGGAGGTAAGTAATTGTCATCCTCGACCTCTTCGTCTGCCGCCCTCTCGTGAGGGCTTGCTTCTGCCTCCTCCTGCGCTGGATCGTGCTGGAGGGAGTTGTCTTCGGCACTTTCTGGGGTGTTATTATCTCATGTGCCGGAATCTCCATTCTTGCCGTGGCGGGATTTAGAACGGCGCCGCTGACGTCGGTGCTTGGGTTGTTTCTTTAAGGAATCGGCCTCCGCTGCTTCTTCACCGTCCCCATCTTTTGGGGTGTCCACCATGTATATGTCGTATGATGAGGTGGTCTTCCAGTGTCCTGTAGGCACTAGTTCTTTGTAGTCTCCGGCATCGTCGTCCATACCGTCGATGTCTTCGGAGTCGTAGTCAAGTATGTCGGTTAAATCGTCGACGGTGGCTACGAAGTGGGTGGTGGGTGGGCTCTGAATTTCTTTGTCGTCCGCGTCCCAACCGTCCTGGCCGTAGTTCGGCCAGGGCTCTCCGGATAGCGAGAGATGCTTCAGTGAATTTATGATATCGCCGAAGGGAGAGTGCTGAAACATGTCCGCAGCGGTGAATTCCATGATTGGCGCCCAGTCGGATTCGACTGGCAGGGGCGCAGGAGGTTCGGAGTCCGGCAGAGAGTCCGGCACCTCGGAGTCACGAGCTTTATGCGGGACAAGGTAAGTGCTCGGCTCCATCGCCGTAGAAGTTGCAGCTCCCGAGGCGGTGTCCAGCATCCGTCCTCGATCCGAGCGATCGGCTCCGGACTATGGGTCGGAGCGGATTCGTGTGCGGCCTCCAAGGTGCTGTCCGGCGGCAGAGTTAGGTCATGCCCATCGTGACAGCGCGGCACGCTCGGCTGTGGCTCAGATCCATCGAGGATCAAGTCCCCGCGGATATCGGCCGTGAAGTTTAGGCTTCCAAACCTGACCTGACGGCCAGGGGCGTAGCTTTCGATCTGCTCCAAATGGCCAAGCGAGTTGGCCCGCAGTGCGAAGCCGCCGAATACGAAGATCTGTCCGGGGAGAAAAGTCTCACCCAGGACTGCGTCGTTGTTGATTGAAGAGGCCATCAAACCTACCGGTGACGACACAGAGGAACTCTCAATGAAAGCACCAATGTCGGTGTCAAAACCGGCGGATCTCGGGTAGGGGGTCCCGAACTGTGCGTCTAGGCGGATGGTAACAGGAGACAGGGGACACGATGTTTACCCAGGTTCGGGCCCTCTTGATGGAGGTAAAACCCTACGTCCTGCTTGATTGATATTGATATTGTGGATGTTTACAAGAGTGGATCTACCACAAGATAAAGGAGGCTAAACCCTAGAAGCTAGCCTATGGTATGATTGTAAGGGTTGTTGTGTTTCTAGTCCTACGGACTAAAGCCATCCGGTTTATATAGACACCGGAGAGGGCTAGGGTTACATAGAGTCGGTTACAATGGTAGGAGATCTACATATCCGTATCGCCAAGCTTGCCTTCCACGCCAAGGAAAGTCCCATCCGGACACGGGGTGAAGTCTTCAATCTTGTATCTTCATAGTCTTGGAGTCCGGTCGATGATGATAGTCCGGCCAATGATAGTTCGGCTGATGATGGTAGTCTAGCTATCCGGACACCCCCTAATCCAGGACTCCCTCAAGGACCCTCTTCATCAAATCCGATCCGACTAAAGTGGGAGAGACAGACACCCGCTAGCCACCTTATGCATCAAGTGCATGTCAGTTGGTGGAACCTGTCTCACGTAAGTGTACGTGTAAGGTCGGTCCGGGCAGCTTCATCCCACAATGCCGCCGAATCAAGATAAGACTAGTAACGGCAAGCAAATTGAACAAATCATCGCCCACAACTACTTTGTGTTCTACTCATGCATAGAATCTACGCATAGACCTAGCTCATGATGCCACTATTGGGGAACGTAGCAATAATTCAAAATTTTCCTACGTGTCACGAAGATCAATCTAGGAGATACTAGCAACGAGAGATAGGGAGTGCATCTTCATACCCTTGAAGATCGCTAAGCGGAAATGTTACAAGAACACAGTTGATGGAGTCGTACTCGCGGTGATTCAAATCGCGGAAGATCCGATCTAGCGCCGAACGGACGGCGCCTCCGCGTTTAACACACGTACAGCCCGGGGACGTATCCTCCTTCTTGATCCAACAAGGGGAGAGGATAAGTTGAGGGAGAACTCCGGCAGCACGACGGCGTGGTGGTGGAGCTTGTGGTATTCCTGCAGGGCTTTGCTAAGCTCTATGGAGGAGAAGGAAGAGTTGGAGGAGGGAGGGACTGCGCCAGGGAAGGGGTGCGGCTGCCCTCTCTCTCCCTCACTATATATAGGGGGGAAGGGGGTGGAGGAGGCGCCCTAGGGTTCCCTAGGGGAGGGGTGGCGGCCACAGGGGAAACCCTAGATGGGTTTGGGCGCCCCCACCCCTAGGAAACTTGCCCCCCAAGCCGGGAGGGGTGGCTGCCCTAGGGGAGGCGCCCCTACCTCTCCACGTTACGTGGGATGGGGTGGGAGGGGCGCACAGCCCCTTAGTGGGCTGATGTGCCCCCTCCCCTTGGCCCATAAGGCCCCCCAACGCTTGCCGGGGCATCCAAAATACCTTTCAGTCACGCTGGTCGTCACCCGGTACTCCCAGAACAATTCCGGACTCCAATACCCTTCGTCCAATATACCGATCTTCACCTCCGGACCACTCCAGAGTTCCTCGTCACGTCTGGGATCTCATCCGGGACTCCGAACAACCTTCGGTAACCACATATTATTTCCCATAACAACTCTAGCGTCACTGAACCTTAAGTGTGTAGACCCTACGGGTTCGGGAACCATGCAAACATGACCAAGAAACCTCTCCGGCCAATAACCAATAGCAGGATCTGGATACCCATATTGGCTCCCACATGTTCCACGATGATCTCATCGGATGAACCACAATGCCGGGGATTCAATCAATCCTGTATTCAATTCTCTTTGTCTATCGGTATGTTACTTGCCTGAGATTCGATCGTCGGTATCCCTATACCTTGCTCAATCTCATTACCGGCAAGTCTCTTTACTCTTTCCGTAACACATGATCCTGTGGCTAACTCATTAGTCACATTGAGCTCATTATGATGATGCATTATCGAGTGGGCCCAGAGATACCTCTCCGTCATACGGAGTGACAAATCCCAGTCTCGATTCGTGCCAACCCAACAGACACTTTCGGAGATACCTGTAGTGCACCTTTATAGCCACCCAGTTACGTTATGACCTTTGGTACACCCAAAGCATTCCTACGGTATCTGGGAGTTACACAATCTCATGGTCTAAGGAAATGATACTTGACATTAGAAAAGCTCTTTAGCAAACGAACTACACGATCTTGTGCTATGCTTAGGATTGGGTCATGTCCTTCACATCATTCTCCTAATTATGTGATCCCGTTATCAATGACATCCAATGTCCATGGTCAGGAAACCATAACCATCTATTGATCAACGAGCTAGTCAAATAGAGGCTTACTAGGGACATGTTGTGGTCTATGTATTCACACATGTATTACGGTTTCCAGTTAATACAATTATAGCATGAACAATAGACAATTATCATGAAAAAGGAAATACAATAACAACCATTTTATTATTGCCTCTAGGGCATATTTCCAACAACCATCACTAGGATGATTAGCGACGATATCGCTAGAAACCTTGAGCTGGGGGCACGATTGGTTCTTCATTCTGCTAACCTTTTATCACTAGAAGTAGTTCCCGAGTCCCGCGTATCTTGATATGTCTTTTTAAGACAGCGGACATAGTTGGAATCCGGCAGAGGCGGTGGTGGTCGCTTCAGGGCATCGATAGCGCGCTTCGCTTTCATCGGATCTATCATCTCCTTCGGAGGTGGTGGTTTCTTTGCAAAAAAAGTCCCTCACTTGGGCTTCGTGTTTTCCTTCTCGGTCCTCTCGTATGGTAACTTTTCCGGAGCCTTGAGAGATGGACCATATCTGAATTGCCTCCGGCCTCTGCTTGTACTGCTAGCCGCCGGAGCGGCGACGTCTCTCTTCCGTTGTTGCTTACTGCTACCTCTTGAGCACTGCGTTGGTTTTCCCTTGAAGAGGAAAGGGTGATGCAGTAAAGCAGCGTAAGTATTTCCCTCAGTTTTTGAGAACCAAGGTATCAATCCAGTAGGAGGCCACGCACGAGTCCCTCGCACCTACATAAACAAACAAGAACCTCGCAACCAACACGAAAAAGGGGTTGTCAATCCCTTCACGGTCACTTACAAGAGTGAGATCTGATAGAGATGATAAGATAATATTTTTGGTATTTTTATGATAAAGATGCAAAGTAAAATAAACGGCAATGAAAATAGCAAACTATTGGAAGATTAATATGATGGAAAATAGACCCGGGGGCCATAGGTTTCACTAGTGGCTTTTCTCAAGATAGCATAAGTATTTGCGATGGGTAAACAAATTACTGTCGAGCAATTGATAGAATTGAGCATAGTTATGAGAATATCTAGGTATGATCATGTATATAGGCATCACGTCCGAGAAAAGTAGACCGAAACGATTCTGCATCTACTACTATTACTCCACACATAGACCGCTATCCAGCATGCATCTAGAGTATTAAGTTCATGAAGAACAGAGTAACGCATTAAGAAAGATGACATGATGTAGAGGGATAAACTCATGCAATATGATATAAACCCCATCTTTTTATCCTCGATGGCAACAATACAATACGTGCCTTGCTGCCCCTACTGTCACTGGGAAAGGAAACCGCAAGATTGAACCCAAAGCTAAGCACTTCTCCCATTGCAAGAAAGATCAATCTAGTAGGCCAAACCAAACTGATAATTCGAAGAGACTTGCAAAGATAACCAATCATACATAAAAGAATTCAGTTTTGATTCAAACATTGTTCATAGATAATCTTGATCATAAACCCACAATTCACCGGATCTCGACAAACACACCGCAAAATAAGATTACATCGAATAGATCTCCACAAGAGAGGGGGAGAACATTGTATTGAGATCCAAAAAGAGAGAAGAAGCCATCTAGCTAATAACTATGGACCCGAAGGTCTGAGGTAAACTACTCACACTTCATCAGAGAGGCCTTGGAGATGATGTAGAGGCCCTCCGTGATCAATGCCACCTCCGGCGGAGCTCCGGAAAAGGCCCCAAGATGGGATCTCTCAGGTACAGAAAGTTGCGGCGGTGGAATTAGGGTTTTGGCTCCGTATCTGGTAGTTTGGGGGTATGTAGGTATATATAGGAGGAAGAAGTACGTCGGTGGAGCAACGAGGGTCCCACAAGGGTGGAGGGTGCGCCTGGGGGGGGGGGGGGTAGGAGAGCCCCCAACCTCGTGCCTTCCTCGTTCGTTGCTTTGCGTAGACTCCAAGTCCTCTGGATCACGTTTGTTCCGAAAATCACGTCCCCGAAGGTTTCATTCCGGTTGGACTCCGTTTGATATTTTTTTCTGCGAAACACTGAAACGGACAAAAAACAGCAATTCTGGGCTGGCCCTCCGGTTAATAGGTTAGTCCCAAAAGTAATATAAAAGTGCATAATAAAGCCCAATAATGTCCAAAATAGAATCTAATATAGCATGAAGCTATCAAAAATTATAGATACGTTGGAGACGTATCACTTACGAGGCGGAGTGCTCCGACGCACCGGAGGAGCTAGAGCGGCGGCATCTGTCTTTCACCGTTTCTGACGAGACGGAGGAGGAGGCGGACTGCTCGGACGCGCCGGAGGGGGTGAAGGGGGAGGCGGAGTGCCCTCATGCACCGGAGGAGCCGGAGAAGGAGGCGAAGTGCCCTGATCACTCGCCGGAGGAAGAGGAGGCGGAGGCATCCAGTTTGGAAGCTTGATTTACTCCTCTTGCCATAGACATGTACTCCTCAGAGCATAACCCAGCTGATTCTCCCCTTCACCTATAGCTAGGGTGGTCAAGCTCGAGCTCCTCAAATCCCTCCATTACTTCATCCACTGTCACAACAACATAACCATGTGGAATCAGACGGGAGTGAAAATTCCGTCAGGTTGAGGAGGTGCAACAAAGCCAACAACCGCCTTCAAAGTGAGGTTCTGCCATTTCGTCATAAGCTGGCAATGTTGAGCCTCCATGATAGTATCCATGGGGTAGCTAGGAGCCGTGAAGTCAGGATGAACGAGCTCCGTGGAAGCCATGCTGCTTCTCCGTTGAGATGGCGGGGTAGCTTCGTGCCGCTGAGATGGTTGGCCGGCAGCTCGCTGGCTCTCAAGTTCCTCTAGCTTTAGTAGTCTTGCATTGATCTTCTGCATTGAGCTCAGCTCCGCTTTCCTCTTTCTCTCCCGGCTTCTGTAACCCTCTGCGCCGGGAACGGAGCCTGGTGTGCCTCGTGTTCGTCCAGGGTGCTCAGGATTCCCGAGGGCCTCAGTCAGCTCGTCCTTCTCTCTGTCGGGAATGAACGTCCCTTGCTGGGCTGCGGTGATATACTCCTGAAGCTTCTTGACGGGTATTGCAAGTTGCTCGTCCATCCAACGGAACTGCCCTGTTTCAGGGTCCAAAGTTCCCCCAACCCCGAAGAACCAAGTCCTTGAACGGTCTGGCTAGTTCAATGTCGCTGGTTCGACCCCTTTAGCAAGCAAGTCATTCTCTGCTTAGTCCCACAACAGCCGGGCTTTGAGGTAGCCACCTGACCCCGTGTGATGGTGATACTGCTTCTTTGCAGCATTTATCTTGTTGTCTCTGACATTTTCTTACCCTTATCTGATGTCTTGTAGGCCACAAATGCGGGCCAGTGTTTTCTTATCTTCTCATATCGGCCGGTGAATTCTGGAGTCTTCCCTTTGCCGACAAACTTTGTGTTCAACTCTTTCTTCCACCTCCTGAATAGATCTGCCATCTTCTTAAGAGCACACGCCTTGACCTTTGGCTCTGTAACTGGGTTATTCGGATCCTCCTCTGGCGGTAGGGTGAAATTTGCCTTCAGCGAGGTCCAAAGATCAGCTTTTTGTCTATCTTTGACGTAAGAAACTTCAGGGTTGTCCTTAGGCTTATTCCATTTCTGGATGCTTATCAGGATGGTGTCCCTAACCATAGCTCCGCCCTGAGCAAAAAATGCGTCCTTGGTCCGCTCGGGTTCAATCGGTGGGCCATCGTCCGCGAGTGATGTGATCGTGAACCTTTCATCCTGGCGCAACCTTTTCTTCGGGCCTCGTCTCGTTACCGAAGTTTGGCTCGATCTAGAGGGCTATAAAAGAAGAAATAAGCATTAATAAATGTACATACCAAAACAATTAATGCATCAATTAGTCAACACAAGCTTTATTAATATATATACCTTGCCAGACTTTGCAACAGCTCCCTCCTCCGTTCGGTCACCGGAGCCGTCATCATGGTCTGCTTCTTCCTCCGGCATTTGGTCATTGGAGCCGTCATGATCATGTCCTTCCTCCTCCATTGTTCAATCACCGGAGCCGTCATCCTCTCCTTCAAGACTATCGGTGTCGTTGAGAAATGACAAGACATCATGTCCGTTACGGATCATGTCCCCCAACAACTCTTCTTGTTCTTAGTCTCTTTGATCCATAGTTGTATATATTAGTGGCAAACATAGAACTAGCTAGCTAATCACAAGAAGGAATCATATTAGTGGCATGTTTGCAAGCTTGTTTAACTCAACACACAACATATCATGGCATGCAAAGACAACCAACAGTAAGATGGCATGTTTGTGCATCTACTCATGTCAAGAATATGTTCATAGGATCCACAAAACACTAACTATGCACTTTGCAAAATTGAACTTACTGCTAACAGGCTGACAGATATATTTTTAAGCAATTTCAGAGCATGAAAAGAACAAGCTACAGTAGGCCAAAATTGCAAACAAGGGCATGGATAGATAGAGCATAACATGGTCTTTAAAACATGATTTCTGAACATTTCCAAAATATGCATATATTTGATGGTAGCATCAAGTAAACATGGCATCATAATATAACATATGCAATGGTGATGTGTGTTAGGCCCAAGTCTGATGCAAGTGCCAATGCCTCGCGGCAGGCTAAAGCTTCCAACGTCTCTGGGTCCGTTATTCCATGGATCTTAATGACATAAGCACCGCACGTAGTCTCCTATTGAGTTCCTGCAAACAGCATTGAAAGATCCATACATACCATCTCGTGAAACAGCCCCATCCACTCTGATCTTCGCTATACCTGGCGGTGGTGGAATCCATCTTTGCTGCGAGCGCACAATATTTGGAGGTACTTCCCGTTGATTTTTCTCCGGTTTGCACTCCGCAATCTCTCGGATATACTTCATGATGAAATTATATGTGGATAACGGACTCTGAAAAATATGCTCATGAAGGGCTAACCTCCATGCGTGCCAGACCCATAAGGTAACAGTTAACAAGATGAATTATTTTGGAGAGAGTATGTCCAAAAGTGTAAACAGCCACCGTTTTGCATCAGGTTCCTTGGTACTGTTTAGTGCTTCCACCAGATCCTGATCATGCAATGCCCAAACACATCGAGCAACAGTGCAATGAAGCAAAGAATGTTGCCAAGAATCATCAGCACCACATAACCCACATCGTGTAGTGGTAGACATATTCCGATGATGTAACAGGTCAGCTGTAGGAATTGACTGTTGGGCCAATCTCCATCAAAATATTTTCACCTTTGAGGGAACATCAACCTTCCACATCATCTCCCAAGACTTTTGCTCTCTGTCCAGATTGGAAGAATCTGATCGGCCCTCAAGCTAGGCCTCTCTTCTCATTTTTGTCTCCACAAGCATTCATATGCAGAACTACTCCACAATGCATTCCCTTAGGCCCAAAGATGGTGAATTGTCATGTAGTAGACGTTCCCATAATACCACTAAGGGAATCACAACATACATATCATCAAAATATCGAACGAATATCAAGTTCACATGAATACTTGCAATACGACTTCCCCCGTGGCCTCAAGAATAAGGAAACTACTCACAAATAATATTCATGCTCAAGATCAGAGGAGAAATAAATATCATAATGGATCTGAACATATAATATTCCACCAAATAAATAATCTAGCGTCAACTACAAGATGTAATCAACACTACTAGTCACCGACAGGTACCAATCTAAGCTTTTGATACAAAGATTGAACACAAGAGATGAACTAGGGTTTGAAATGTGATGGTGTTGTTGAAGATGTTGATGAATATTATCCTCCCCAAGATGAGAGGGTTGTTGGTGATGATGATTGATTTGATTTCCCCCTCCCGAAGGGAAGTTCCCCCGGCAGAATCGCTCCACTAGAGGGCAAAAGTGCTCCTGCTGAAGTTCCGCCTCGAGATGGCGGCGCTCCGTCCCGAAAGTCGTCACTAGTAGAAAACGGCCCATTTGTCCCAATTCCAGAGGCCCTTTAGCCCCGGTTCTGGAACCGGGACTAAAGCCCAAACCTTTAGTCCCGGTTCGCTTACGAACCGGGACAGAAGGGGCTCCACGTGGCCACTGCGGGGTGCCCAGGCAGGAGGACCTTTAGTCCCGGTTGGTAACACCAACCGGGACCAAAAGGCATCCATGCGTCAGCAGCTGGCAGGAGCTGGGGTTTATGTTTTTTTAAAGGGGGGGGGGGGGTCAGGGGTTTTTGGAGTGTTAATTTAGGGGTTTCATATATTATGTTAGCTAGCTAATAGAGAGAAGTGTCCTCTCTTTCTCCATGCTTGGTCAACGCTAGCTACTATATACATATAGAGATAACTCGACAAGCTAGCTATAAGAAAATGAAGGAACCATTAATTACACAAGATCGTCATGAACATATACAGAGAGGAGTGACCTCTCTTTCTCTGAGAGATTGGTCGAACAACAAGTTTTCGTATATCTTTCCGACGCTGCTAGCTACACATATAAAATATAAGATCTCTTACAATCCCTAACATCTCATGTCTATACCAATTTCCGCATGGTATTCTCTGGCTTTATTTATGACATGCTCAAGAAAGAATCCCGCCAATTCCTCTTGAATTGCTCGTATGCGATCATGTGGTAGGAGTTCATCCCGCATCTGCCAGACCTAATTTAAAGAAGGGGGTGCAAACATATATATGAATGAAACTCAACACAAATGATGGTAATAAAATAAAATTGTGAACATTATTGTTTATGTACTTGATATTGTTTTTAAGAGTAGCCCCGCAGAGAGGTCGCGTTGTAGATGAACTCGCAAACGTAGTATCCACAAAAATTATTCCCGCCTTCCTGCCACAAGCACTTTACGAGAAATAGAGTTCAATCAAACTGATAATCAAGCATGATAAATGGTATTGATGAAACTAGAATCAATGGGAGATGTGCGGAACTAGGTAGTAGTACTTACTTTCGGGTGTGTAAATCGTAGCTCCCTCGGAAGTCCCAAAACAATTACGGTGAACTCTTTCAACCCCTGCCAGACAAAGAAAATAATTACTTGATATCCAGAAATGAACAAAGTTGCCAATATGGTGCGATAATGATCAATTGAACTTACTTCTGGAGCATTTCAGTCATGTCTGCATAGTCGTGGGGAGCTTTTCGTCTCGAGTCTACGACGGTTGTTACTCCCAGTCAAGCTTAATCTCCTGGAGAATAAAGTGGAACCTGCGCACGCATGCGTAACTCATCAGTTACATTACTATAAACTCGAGTAATAAGGGAAACCGAATATGCACAAGACAGTAACACTCACTTGAAGTTGTAAGGAAAGAGTATTTTATCTTTGCTTTGATTTTTAAGAAACAATTGTAGCAAGTTGTCCTCGATTTCTGTGTAATTCTTTTGAATCGTCCATTCATGTATGATATTTGGGTTAATGAACCCAATGTCATAGATTTGTGCTTTTCTGCATTCGACGATCTCCAATCTGCATAATATAGTGAGAATAATTATATATACACATGCAATGAAAGAGCTGAGCTATATATAGAGACTTAATTACATAAGTAGTACTTACAGACAGTAGCAAGTCACGAGTGCTTTGTCGAGGGCCTTTTGATTGTAAAATTGGAATAACTCATCAAATTCAACAGACAACAGATCCATTCCAACGAGGTCGTGCTCCTCTTTAATTCTCAGCATCAAAGTATCCTTTCCAGACTCGCTACAGGTTTTCATGTACCATTCATGGAATCTACACATCATCGTTGTTTGAGGAGGATGATCAGGTTTGACGAGAGTCTGCCCGTACTGGTATTTGAATTCGACCACCTCCATTGTTTCAAAATCTACATCATCGCTCAAGTAATCAGTAGGATCGGTACCGGGCACCATCACCCGGATGATTAGCGACGATATTGCTTGACACCTTGAGCGGGGGGCACGATTGGTTCTCCTGTTCATCGAGCTGGGGTATTTTTTCGCACTTCTTCATTCTGCTAACCTTTTATCACTAGAAGTAGTTCCCGAGTCCCGCGCATCTTGATATGTCTTTTTAAGACATCGGACATAGTTGGAATCCGACGGAGTTGGTGGTGGTCGCTTCAGGGCATCGATAGCACGCTTCGCTCTCATCGGATCTATCATCTCCTTTGGAGGTGGTGGTTTCTTTGTAAAAAAGTCCCTCACTTGGGCTTCACAGATCTCCGCGTTTTCCTTCTCGGTCCTCTCACATGTTAAGTTTTCCCGAGCCTTGAGAGATGGACCATATCTGAATTGCCTCTGGCCTCTGCTTGTACTGCTAGCCGCCGGAGCAGCGACGTCTCTCTTACGTTGTTGCTTACGAGGCGGAGTGCTCTGACGCGCCGGAGGAGCTAGAGCATAATATGGTCTTTAAAACATGATTTCTGAACATCTCCAAAATATGCATATATTTGATGGTAGCATCAAGTAAACATGGCATCATAATATTACAGATTCAGACTTAGCAGAATTTACAAGTCTCTGAAAACAGCAAACAGTGAGTAGACCACTTTGCGAGCTTGTGCTAGTCACCACAGGTCAGTATCATTAGAATGGATCACATCATTGCAAATATGACATGATTATGCTCCTAATTCATGTAATCATGTTGCTCAAAAGAAAATCACACAAAATGCTATGGAAAAGACAAAATGACATGTTACGGCAGTTTTCTGCACTTAATATCACTTAGCACTTTTTCAAGGATGATAATGGCATCAATATGAATCCTAACATTAATTAAAATTCAACCATCATGTAGATCATGAATAGCAGCACATTTTGACATATTACACAGTCCAACCAGGTCAACATGGACAAATTTGCAGCTAGTTCAATATGCACATATGATGTTTACTGCAGAAAAGACTTGGGCGTTTTAGACAGATCAGAGCGTTAAATTAGATCCATATCCACACATGTTATGAACAAAAAAACTTCATACATACATCAACATATAAATGATTAAAAAAATCCTCATACTTCATACATATATCGTATGGCCACTTATATGAACAAAAAAATACATATATGAACAAAACAAATGATATGAATAGGAGCGAGCCGGGGCAGCGGCGGCTCACAGCGGTGGTGGCCGGTGAGGGTGACTGCGAGGGCGACGGCGGGGGCGGCGAGGGCGACGGCAGGGGCGGGCCGGGGCAGGGGCGCGGCCGGGCGCGCTCGGTGGCGGGGCAGGGCCGCTGGCTCGATGACGACGATGATGACGGCGACTGCGACGGTGAAGACAGGTCAGGGGCGTGGCGACGGCGACGGCGGGGGCGACGGATGGCGTCGGGGCAGCCTGGCGGCGTTGATGAGCTCGGCGTCGTCGGGGCAAATGGCGGATGAAAACTAAAAAAATCTCTAAGTGTTGTTTATATACCCACACCTTTGGTCCCGGTCCCGGTTCATGCCACCAACCGGGACGAAAGGTCTCTTTTTGTCAGCACAAAGGGCGGGAAGCAGAGACCTTTGGTCCCGCTTGGTGGCATGAACCGGGACCAAAGGGTAGGTCCCGGTTTGTGCCACCAACCGGGACGAAAAGGGTGGTGGTGCCCGGGGTCAAATGTTTAGTCCCACCTCGCTAGCTGAGAGGGCTCGAGAGTGGTTTATAAGCGCTGCTACGCCAACCCTCTCGATATCCTCTCAACTGCAGGCTTACGGGCCTAATCACACACTCCTCTGCCAGTGGGCCTACTAGGCCTACTGCGGGCCTGAATCCTGGCCCAACTAGCTCGGTTTCTAGTCGTATTCAGGCCGTGGTGGCCCAGTAGGCGGCATTTTTTTCTTCTGTTTTTTGTTTTCTTTTTTGATTTATTTATTTTCTTTTGTTTCTACTTACAGTTAAATACTTACAGTTTTTCAGTGATTCTTCTTGCTTTTAGGTCACAAAAATTATGAAGTTTCTGTTAGTGCCATTAGTTTTCAAATTTGAATAGTTTAAATTTGAATTCTTTAAATTTGTGTGAATCACTAGTTTGTGAATAACTTTACTATAAAAATAGATTTT
>LR880971.1:804549997-804562300 GCA_904067115.1 Aegilops sharonensis | reverse complement strand
TCCAAAAAAATTTCTTTATGAAAATTATTTTTGCCATTAATGTTTTGAACAAAAAATACTTTGATAATTTAAGTTGCATAAATTTTATATAATTTTAGTTTCAGAAATACTAGAGGTTTATAAAATTCTTTTTAGTTGATTCCTTTTAATTTGTTATTAGAGTTTTATAAAAGCTTTCTAGTTGATTCTTTTTGCTATTGAAGAATATTATAGTTTCGTTTTAGTTGATCATAACAGAACATTTTAATTGATTATTTTTAGTTCATTCTTTTTGCTATTAGAGTTTCATAAAAGTTTTCTAGTTCATTCTTTTTGCTATTAGTTCATTCTTTTAGCTAAATGACCCTGTAACTGAAAAAAACTATAAAGGAACTCTAAAAGGTTGAAAGTTGGCATGGTATCATCACTTCACCCACATAGCATGTGCTAAAAAGTTGAGAGGGTTACGGCAAAAACAGGATGCACTTCGTGTACAAAATGGACAATCTCTTTCGAAGTATTAGGGTTTCGGACGAAAACTCATCTGTTACAAAGGGTTTTCATTTTTTTGAACTTATTTGAACTCCAGACTTTTTGTGTGATCAAAACACACCATTCAAAGCCACATCATCAATTTTCAACCCTTTCTGACTTCATTTGGTATTCTTCATGCATTTACTGATTTTTCAAGCTAAATGACCCTGAAATTCAAAACCAATTCAACTGAACTCTGAAAAGGTTGAAAGTTGGAATGGTATCATCATTTCACCCACATAGCATGTTCTAAAAAGTTGAGATGGTTACGGCAAAAACTGGATGCACTTCGTATACAAAATGGATAATTGATATGTCTCCAATGTATCTATAAGTTAAGAAGTATTCATGCTGTTATACTATAATTCTTGGATGTTTTACAATCATTTTATAGCAACTTTATACCATTTTTGGGACTAACCTATTGACCCAGTGCCCAGTGCCAGTTGCCATTTTTTGCTTCTTTTTACATTGTAGGAAATCAATATACAACGGAGTCCAAACACCGCGAAACTTTTTGTGTATTTTTTGGACCAGAAGATATCTAGTGGGCCAGAGAAGCACCTGGGGGGTGCCCCGAGGGGGGCACAACCCACCAGGGCGCGCCCAAGTGGGTTGTGCCCACCTCGGTGGCCTCCCGCACCGCCTCTTCGCCCTATAATTTCCCAAATATTCCAAAAACCGTCGGGGTAACCCTAGATTGGAAGTTCTGCCACCGCAAGCCTCTGTATCCACGAAAACCAATCTAGACCCTGTTCTGGCACCCTGTCGGAGGGGGGATCATCACAAGTGGCCATNCACCATTCAAAGCCACATCATCAATTTTCAACCCTTTCTGACTTCATTTGGTATTCTTCATGCATTTACTGATTTTTCAAGCTAAATGACCCTGAAATTCAAAACCAATTCAACTGAACTCTGAAAAGGTTGAAAGTTGGAATGGTATCATCATTTCACCCACATAGCATGTTCTAAAAAGTTGAGATGGTTACGGCAAAAACTGGATGCACTTCGTATACAAAATGGATAATTGATATGTCTCCAATGTATCTATAAGTTAAGAAGTATTCATGCTGTTATACTATAATTCTTGGATGTTTTACAATCATTTTATAGCAACTTTATACCATTTTTGGGACTAACCTATTGACCCAGTGCCCAGTGCCAGTTGCCATTTTTTGCTTCTTTTTACATTGTAGGAAATCAATATACAACGGAGTCCAAACACCGCGAAACTTTTTGTGTATTTTTTGGACCAGAAGATATCTAGTGGGCCAGAGAAGCACCTGGGGGGTGCCCCGAGGGGGGCACAACCCACCAGGGCGCGCCCAAGTGGGTTGTGCCCACCTCGGTGGCCTCCCGCACCGCCTCTTCGCCCTATAATTTCCCAAATATTCCAAAAACCGTCGGGGTAACCCTAGATTGGAAGTTCTGCCACCGCAAGCCTCTGTATCCACGAAAACCAATCTAGACCCTGTTCTGGCACCCTGTCGGAGGGGGGATCATCACAAGTGGCCATCTTCATCATCCTGGCAGCCACCATGATGAGGAGGGAGTAATCCACCCTCGGGCTGAGCGTTTGTACTAGTAGCTATGTGTTTAATCTCTCTCTCTCTCTCTCTCTCTCTCTCTCTCTCTCTCTCTCTCTTTCTCGTGTTCTTGAGCAGTCACGATCTTGATGTATTGCAGGCTTTGTTAATATAGTTGGATCATATGGTGTTTTCTCCTCTCTATCTTGTTGTGATGAATTGAGTTTTCCCTTTGAGATTTCGTTTTATTGGATTGAATACTTTTATGGATTTGAGAGCACTTGATATATGTCTTGCATATGAATACTCGTGGTGACAATGGGGTATCATGTTGATTCACTTGATATATGTTTTGGCATTCAACTCGCGGATTCCCGAGGTGACATTGGGGTAATCTATGCGTAGGGGTTGATGCACGTTCTTGTCTTTGTTTCTCCGGTAGAAATCTTGGGGCATCTTTGAAGTTCTTTGTGTTGGATTGAATATTACGAATCTGAATTTGCTTTGGTGTTATTTTAGTACGAACTCTAGGATAGATTGATCAGAAAGAATAGCTTTGAGGTGGTTTCGTACCTTACAAACAATTCCCTCTTATGTTCTCCGCTAGATAGGAACTTTGGAGTGACTTCTTCATCGCACTTTGAGGGATGGTTATATGATCCAATTATATTAGCATTGTTGAGAGATTGCACTAGCAAAAGTACGGACCCTAGGCCTCATTTTTAAGCATTGCAATACCATTTGTGCTCACTTTTATCAATTGCTACCTTGCTGTTTTTATTTATTCAGATTGTAAAAATATTTTTTAACCATCAATATCACACTTTTATCACCATCTCTTCGCCGAACTAGTGCACCTATACAATTTGCCATTCTATTGAGTGTGTTGGGGACACAAGAGATTTCTTGTATTTGGTTGCAGGGTTGTTTGATAGAGAGCATCTTCATCCTATGCCTCCCACGGATTGATAAACCTTAGGTCATCCACTTGAGGGAAAATTGCTACTGTCCTACAAAACTCTGTGCTTGGAGGCCCAACACGAGTCTACAAGAATAAAGTTGCTTAGTAGACATCAAGCTCTTTTCTGGCACCATTGCCGGGGAGGTTAGGTAAGCGGCACTCACATCCTGTCAACGAAGCTCTTTTCTGGCGCAGTTGCCGGGGAGGTGAGTGCATGAAGGTATATCTTTATATCTTGCAATCGAATCTTTTAGTTTATTGTTTATCACTAGTTTGGTTTATAAAACAAAACTACAAAAAAATGGAATTGATGTTGCATCATATTATTCATCTTTATAATGTATTTCGTGAAAATGATGGAAAGGAAAATTGTGCTCAATTGATGGAACACGAATTCAATAGAATGTTTGGTATAAATGATGAGCATGATTGCAATTTTGTTAGTATGAATTCTTTGAATATCCGTGATGATAATGATATGCAAAGCCATAAGCTTGGGGATGCTATGTTTGATGAAGATGATTATTTTAGTCCCCCAAGATTTTAGGTTAATGATTGCATGCCTCCTATTTGTGATGATTATAATGATGAAAGTGGATTTGGAGAGGTCGTGACTTTATTTAGTGATGAATCCACCATTTTGGATGAGGCTTCAATTGACTATGATAACAAAGTTGCTATCTATGATGATTATGGTGATGACATGTATGCTATAAAGAATAATGATAACCATGAAACTTGTCATCATGATTTTAATTTTCACTCTCATGATAGTTATTTTGTTGAGTTTGCTCCCACTACTATTGATGAGAAGAAATTTTCTTATGTGGAGAGTAATAAGCTCTCTATGATTGTGTGTCATGAAAAGAATGCTTTATGTGATAGTTATATTGTTGAATTCATTCATGATGCTACTGAAAATTATTATGAGGGAGGAGCTTGTGCTTGTAGGAATTGCAATAATATCAAGTTTCCTCTCTATATGTTGAAAGTTTTGAAGTTGCATTTGTTTTGCCTTCCTATGCTAGTTGATTCTTGTTCCCATAAATTTTTTGCTCACAAAATCCCTATGCATAGGAAGTGGGTTAGGCTTAAATGTGCTTTCCATGTGCTTCATGATGCTCTCTTTGCGTTTCAATTCTTATCTTTTATGTGAGCATCATTGAACTCATCATGCCTAGCTAAAAGGCATTAAAGAAAAGCGCTTGTTGGGAGACAACCCACCACTTTTACCTACTATTTTTGTGTGTTCACATGATTATGCTACTGTATTAATCATGTTTTATAGCTTTTCTTTCAATAAAGTTCCAAGTAAGACATTTGGGATGGTCTATGGTGATAGTTGATTTGATCTTGTTGAAAAACAGAAACTTTTGCGCCCAGTAAAGTAATTTTCAAAATTCACAGAAGCGTGATAAAATCATGATCCTTCTTGAAATAGATTGATATACAAATTTCCTAGGCTTTCCTAATTTTGTAGAATTTTTGGAGTAGCAGAAGTATGGTTGATGTCCAGATCATTACAGATTGTTCTGTTTTTGGCAGATTCTGTTTTCAATGCATAGTTTGCTTGTTTCCTAGTTTCTATGACTTATATTGCTCAATATAAATTGTGGAAATGATATGCTACAGTAGGAATTGTGTGGAAAAAATTATGAATCTTGTCTTTGACAGTACCAAAGTTAAATTGTTTGCTCTTTATCATACTAACCTATATCGCGAAGTTCCGTTAAGTTTTGTGCGATTGAAGTTTTCAAGTTTTGGGTGAGATGTGGATATGAGGAGAATAAGGAGTGACAAGACCCTAAGCTTGGGGATGCCCAAGGCACACCAAGGTAATATTCAAGGAAGATCCAAGCAACTAAGCTTGGGGATGCCCCGGAAGGCATCCCCTCTTTCGTCTCCAACATTATCAGTGACCTCACTTAGAGCTATATTTTCTTTCGTCACATGATATGTGTTTTTCTTGGAGCGTCATCTTCTTTTGTTAGGATTAGCTTATTGTTATTTCTAATAATGTTTTGCATCTTTCATTTTAATAAAAATGTCAAGTATAGCCTTTGCCATGCTTATTTTGCAAGTCTATATGTGGCTGTTTGCAAAATAGAAAGTTGATCGCTGTTGCAAAAATTCCCTAGAAAAGTCAGAAAGTGATAAAATGCTGATTTTTTTTATAAATAAGCTCTGATAAATTTTCTACAGTTTGGTAATTTTTCATAAGTTTTGGAGTTAAATAAGTATTGATACTCTTCCATTCTTTACAAACTGTACTGTTTTGGCAGATTGCTGTTATGTTTGCATATGTTTGCTTGTTTAATGATTCTATTTGAGGATAGGAGAATTAAATATGCAGAGGCATTTAGTATGCAATGTTGAATAATAATTTTGGTGATTTGCTACAGTAGAGAATGATAAGGTTTTGCATTGATTTATACTAACTTATCTCACGAGTTCTTGTTGAGTTTTGTGTGGATGAAGTTTTTAAGATTTAAGGAAACCGTGATATAAAAGGAATTAAGGAGACACAAAAGCTCAAGCTTGGGGATGCCCAAGGCATCTCAAGATAATATTTCAAGAAGTCTCAAGCATCCAAGCTTGGGGATGCCCCGGTAGGCATCCCACCTTTCTTCTTTAGCAATTAACGGTTAGTATTGGTTGAGCCTAAGTTTTTCGCTTCTTCACATGCGTTGTGCTATTCTTGGAATGTCACTTTGTTTTGTTTTGATTGCTGTTTTAATAAAATACTTAGATCTGAAAGTTTTAAATAAGAGAGAGTCCTCAATTAGCTACCCATCTACTTAACTACTCGCTTGATCTTCACTTTTATCTTTTTGGAGTAGTTTGTCATTTACTCTTGTGCTTCACTTATATCCTATGAGTAAATTGTTGAATAAATTGAATATAATGAAGCTGAAATTATATGTTCATATCATGCCTAGTGGTAGCTTCACATTGGATTTAGAAAGTGAAATCTTTTGAAGCTTGACAATCACAATATTGGTCATACAAGCAATTCATGAATGATTAGTGGAAGGAAGATAACTTTCACATGCAAATACACTATCTTGGAAATCTTTTGTGATTGTGAGCCCCCATCAAAATATTATATGACAACTTAATGATTTATTTTTGTTCATATTCACATAGAAGCTATATTATCATAGATCCTTCAACATGTGGTGCTTGCCCCACATCTTTTCTAGCCAAAAATTCCGCACCAAGTAGAGATACTACTTGTGCATCCAAAAACCCTTAAACCGAAATCTTATTCTCAAGAGTCCACCATACCTACCTAAGGATTAAGTAAGATCCTTCAAGTAAGTTGTCATCGGTGCAATAAGGCAATAAAAATTGCTTCTAAAAGTGTTAGATCATTTAGTGTAAGAGAAAAATGAGCGTTGTACGAACTTGTGATGGCAAAGAATAAAAGCGACAGACTGCATAATAAAGGTTGCTATCATAAGGGGCAATATAACGTGATGTTCTTTTGCACTAAGGGATTGATCATACGAACAAAAAGTGCATGGCAACCTCTGCTTCCCTCTGCGAAGGGCCTACCTTTTAATTTTATGTATTTACTTTCATGCAAAAGTCAAAGTTTTTCTCTCTATTCCTTTTTATTTTTCTCTTTTGGCAAGCATCATGTGGTGAGGAAAGATCTAGGCACATATATCCAATTGTTGGAAATATGCCCTAGAGGCAATAATAAAATGATTATTATTATATTTCCTTGTTCGTGATAATTGTCTTTTGTTCATGCTATAATTGTATTATCCGGAAATCGTAATACACGTGTGAATACATAGACAACAATATGTCCCTAGTGAGCCTCTAGTTGACTAGCTCGTTAATCAATAGATAGTCATGGTTTCCTGACTATGGACAATGGATGTCATTGATAACGGGATCACATCATTAGGAGAATGATGTGATGGACAAGACCCAATCCTAAGCATAACACAAGATCGTGTAGTTCGTTTTGCTAGAGCTTTTCCAATGTCAAGTATATCTTCCTTAGACCATGAGATCGTGTAACTCCCGGATACCGTAGAAGTGCTTTGGGTATACCAAACGTCACAACGTAACTGGGTGACTATAAAGGTGCACTACAGGTATCTCCGAAAGTGTCTGTTGGGTTGACACGGATCGAGACTGGGATTTGTCACTCCGTATTACGGAGAGGTATCACTGGGCCCACTCGGTAGTGCATCATCATAATGAGCTCAAAGTGACCAAGTGTCTGGTCACGGGATCATGCATTACGGTACGAGTAAAGTGACTTGCCGGTAACGAGATTGAACGAGGTATTGGGATACCGACGATCGAATCTCGGGCAAGTAACATACCGTCTGACAAAGGGAATAGTATACGGGGTTGCTTGAATCCTCGACATCGTGGTTCATCCGATGAGATCATCGAGGAGTATGTGGGAGCCAACATGGGTATCCAGATCCCGTTGTTGGTTATTGACCGGAGAGTCGTCTCGGTCATGTCTGCATGTCTCCCGAACCCGTAGGGTCTACACACTTAAGGTTCGGTGACGCTAGGGTTATTAGGAAGACTTGTATGTGATTAACGAATGTTGTTCGGAGTCCCGGATGAGATCGCGGATGTCACAAGGAGTTCCAAAATGGTCCGGAGGTGAAGATTTATATATGGGAAGTTGTCATACGGACACCGGAAAGTTTCGGGGGCATATCGGTATTGTACCGGGGCCACCGGAGAGGTTCCGGGGGTCCATCGGGAGGGGCCACCCCTCTCGGAGGGCCTCATGGGCCACAAGGGGCAGGGAACCAGCCCCTGGAGGGCTGGGCGCCCCCCCCTTGGGCCCATGCGCCTAGGGTTGGGGGGGAACCCTAGTGGGGGCGCCCCCTTTGCTTGGGGGGCAAGCCCCCCTCCCTGGCCGCCCCCCCCCCTCTAGATCTCATCTAGAGGGGGCCGGACCCCTTCCCCCTTCCCCTATAAATAGAGGGGCGAGGGGAGGGCTGAACACCTGATCCACGGCGCAGCCCCTCCCCTCCCCAACACCTCTCCTCCTCTGTTGTGTGCTTGGCGAAGCTCTGTCGGAGTACTGCCTCTCCACCATCAGCACGCCGTCGTGCTGCTGCTGGAGCCTTCTTACTCAACCTCTCCTTCCCCCTTGCTGGATCAAGAAGGAGGAGACGTCGTCCGTTCCGTACGTGTGTTGAACGCGGAGGTGCTGTCCGTTCGGCACTTGGTCATCGATGATTTGAATCACGGCGAGTACGACTCCATCATCACCGTTCCCTTGAACGTTTCCGCACGCGATCTACAAGTGGTATGTAGATGCAATCTCTCTCCCATGACTCGTTGCTTAGATGAACTCATAGATGGATCTTGGTGAAACCGTAGGAAAGTTTTTAATATTCTGCAACGTTCCCCAACAGTGGCATCATGAGCTAGGTTTATGCGTAGTTCTCTATTGCACGAGTAGAACACAATTTTGTTGTGGGCGTAGATCTTGTCAACTTGCTTGCCGCTACTAGTCTTTTCTTGCTTCAGCGGTATTGTGGGATGAAGCGGCCCGGACCGACCTTACACATACGCTTACGTGAGACAGGTTCCACCGACTGACATGCACTAGTTGTATAAGGTGGCTAGCGGGTGTCTGTCTCTCCTACTTTAGTTGGAGCGGATTAGATGAAAAGGGTCCTTATGAAGGGTAAATATAAGTTGACAAAATCACGTTGTGGTTATTCGTAGGTAAGAAAACGTTCTTGCTAGAACCCAATTGCAGCCACGTAAAAGATGCAACAACAGTTAGAGGACGTCTAACTTGTTTTTGCAGCAATTGTCATGTGATGTGATATGGCCAGAAGTTGTGATGAATGATGAATGATATATCGTGATGTATGAGATCATGTTCTTGTAATAGGAATCATGACTTGATGTCGATGAGTATGAAAACCGGCAGGAGCCATTGGAGTTGTCTTTATTTTTTGTATGACCTGCGTGTCATTGAAGAACGCCATGTAAATTACTTTACTTTATTGCTAAATGCGTTAGCCATAGAAGTAGAAGTAGTCGTTGGCGTGACAACTTCATGAAGACACGATGATGGAGATCATGATGATGGAGATCATGATGTCATGCCGGTGACGAAGATGATCATGGAGCCCCGAAGATGGAGATCGAAGGAGCTACATGATATTGGCCATATCATGTCACTGCTTTATATAATTGCATGTGATGTTTATTATGTTTATACATCTTGTTTACTTAGAACGATGGTAGTAAATAAGATGATCCCTTAGAATAATTTCAAGAAAGTGTTCCCCCTAACTGTGCACCGTTGCTAAAGTTCGTCGTTTCGAAGCACCACGTGATGATCGGGTGTGATAGATCCTTACGTTCACATACAACGGGTGTAAAACAGTTTTACACACGCAAAACACTTAGGGTTAACTTGACGAGCCTAGCATGTACAGACATGGCCTCGGAACACAGGAGACCGAAAGGTCGAACGTGAGTCGTATGGAAGATACGATCAACATGGAGATGTTCACCGACGATGACTAGTCCGTCTCATGTGATGATCGGACACGGCCTAGTCGACTCGGATCATGTAACACTTAGATGACTAGAGGGATATCAAATCTGAGTGGGAGTTCATTAAATAATTTGATTAGATGAACTTAATTATCATGAACATTAGTCTAAAATCTTTGCAAAATGTCTTGTAGATCAAATGGCCAACGCTCATGTCACCATGAACTTCAACGCGTTCCTAGAGAAAACCAAGCTGAAAGACGATGGCAGCAACTATTCGGACTGGGTCCGGAACCTGAGGATCATCCTCATAGCAGCCAAGAAACAATATGTCCTAGAAGCACCGCTAGGTGAAGCACCCATCCCAGAGAACCAAGACATTATGAATGCTTGGCAGTCTCGTGCTGATGATTACTCCCTCGTTCAGTGCGGCATGCTTTACAGCTTAGAACCGGGGCTCCAAAAGCGCTTTGAGCAACATGGAGCATATGAGATGTTCGAGGAGCTGAAAATGGTTTTCCAAGCTCATGCTCGGGTCGAGGCTCGGGTCGAGAGATATGAAGTCTCCGAAAAGTTCTATAGTTGTAAGATGGAGGAAAACAGTTCTGTCAGTGAGCACATACTCAAAATGTCTGGGTTGCACAACCGCCTGTCCCAGCTGGACATTAACCTCCCGGACGAGGCGGTCATTGACAGAATCCTTCAGTCGCTCCCACCAAGCTACAAGAGCTTTGTGATGAACTACAATATGCAGTGGATGGTGAAGACCATTCCTGAAGTATTCTCAATGCTGAAGTCAGCAGAGGTTGAAATCAAGAAAGAACATCAAGCGTTGATGGTCAATAAAACCACTAAGTTCAAAAAGGGCAAGGGTAAGAAGAACTTCAAGAAGGACGGCAAAGATGTTGCCGCGCCCGGTAAGCAAGTTGCCGGGAAGAAGTCAAAGAATGGACCCAAGCCTGAGACAGAGTGCTTTTATTGCAAAGGGAAGGGCCACTGGAAGCGGAACTGCCCCAAATACTTAGCGGACAAGAAGGCCGACAACACTAAAGGTATATTTGATATACATGTAATTGATGTGTACCTTACCAGTACTCGTAGTAACTCCTGGGTATTTGATACTGGTGCCGTTGCTCATATTTGTAACTCACAGCAGGAGCTGCGGAATAAACGGAGATTGGCGAAGGACGAGGTGACGATGCGCGTCGGGAATGGTTCCAAGGTCGATGTGATCGCCGTCGGCACGCTACCTCTACATTTACCTACGGGATTAGTTTTAAACCTCAATAATTGTTATTTAGTGCCAAGTTTGAGCATGAACATTGTATCAGGATCTCGTTTAATGCAAGATGGCTACTCATTTAAATCCGAGAATAATGGATGTTCTATTTATATGAGAGATATGTTTTATGGTCATGCTCCGATGGTCAATGGTTTATTCTTAATGAATCTCGAACGTAATATTACACATATTCATAGTGTGAATACCAAAAGATGTAAAGTTGATAACGATAGTCCCACATACTTGTGGCACTGCCGCCTTGGTCACATTGGTGTCAAGCGCATGAAGAAGCTCCATTCTGATGGACTTTTAGAGTCTCTCGATTATGAATCATTTGACACATGCGAACCATGCCTCATGGGCAAAATGACCAAGACTCCATTCTTCGGAACAATGGAGCGAGCAACCAACTTATTGGAAATCATACATACCGATGTGTGCGGTCCAATGAGCGTTGAGGCTCGCGGAGGATATCATTATGTTCTCACTCTCACTGATGACTTGAGTAGATATGGGTATGTCTACTTGATGAAACACAAGTCTGAGACCTTTGGAAAGTTCAAGGAATTTCAGAATGAGGTAGAGAATCAACGTGATCGAAAAATAAAGTTCTTACGATCAGATCGTGGAGGAGAATATTTAAGTCACGAATTTGGTACACACTTAAGGAAATGTGGAATCGTTTCAAAACTCACGCCGCCTGGAACACCTCAGCGTAACGGTGTGTCCGAACATCGTAATCGCACTCTATTGGATATGGTGCGATCTATGATGTCTCTTACCGATTTACCGCTATCATTTTGGGGATACGCTCTAGAGACAGCTACATTCACTTTAAATAGGGCACCATCTAAATCCGTTGAGACGACACCGTATGAATTATGGTTTGGGAAGAAATCTAAGCTGTCGTTTGATGCTTATGTCAAGAAGCTACAACCTGAAAAGCTCGAACCCAAGTCGGAAAAATGCGTCTTCATAGGATACCCTAAGGAAACCATTGGGTATACCTTCTACCTTAGATCTGAAGGCAAGATCTTTGTTGCCAGGAACGGATCCTTTCTGGAAAAAGAGTTTCTCTCGAAAGGAGTAAGTGGGAGGAAAGTAGAACTCGATGAAGTACTACCTCTTGAACCGGAAAGTAGTGCAGCTCAGGAAAATGTTCCTGTGGTTCCTACACCTACTGGAGAGGAAATTAATGATGATGATCAAGGTACTTCGGATCAAGTTGCTACTGAACTTCGTAGATCCACAAGGACACGTTCCACACCAGAGTGGTATGGCAACCCTGTCCTGGAAATCATGTTGTTAGACAACGGTGAACCTTCGAACTATGAAGAAGCGATGGCGGGCCCGGATTCCAACAAATGGCTTGAAGCCATGCAATCCGAGATAGGATCCATGTATGAAAACAAAGTATGGACTTTGACAGACTTGCCCGATGATCGGCGAGCGATAGAAAACAAATGGATCTTTAAGAAGAAGACGGACGCGGATGGTAATGTTACCAT
>LR880971.1:804531376-804545378 GCA_904067115.1 Aegilops sharonensis | reverse complement strand
CCCCCCTCTAGATCTCATCTAGAGGGGGCCGGCCCCCTTCCCCCTTCCCCTATAAATAGAGGGGCGAGGGGAGGGCTGAACACCTGATCCAAGGCGCAGCCCCTCCCCTCCCCAACACCTCTCCTCCTCCGTTGTGTGCTTGGCGAAGCCCTGTCGGAGTACTGCCTCTCCACCATCATCACGGCGTCGTGCTGCTGCTGGAGCCTTCTTCCTCAACCTCTCCTTCCCCCTTGCTGGATCAAGAAGGAGGAGACGTCGTCCCTTCCGTACGTGTGTTGAACGCGGAGGTGTTGTCCGTTCGGCACTTGGTCATCGGTGATTTGAATCACGGCGAGTACGACTCCATCATCACCGTTCCCTTAAATGCTTCCGCACGCGATCTACAAGTGGTATGTAGATGCAATCTCTCTCCCATGACTCGTTGCTTAGATGAACTCATAGATGGATATTGGTGAAACCGTAGGAAAAAGTTTAATTTTCTGCAACGTTCCCCAACACCAATTGGATATGGGTAGCATGAGTTATTATTGTTGACATCACCCTTGAGGTGAATACGTTGGGAGGCGAAATTATAAGCTCCTATCTTTCTATGTGTCCGGTTGAAACGTTTTGCTTATGTGTATGCGGTGGGTGTTAGCAATCATAGAAGACTATATGATGGTTGAGTATGTGGAGCTCTTACTTAGACTCTGTTGAATAAGTTGAATTGCAATTGTTTGGTGACTAAGAATATAGGTTGTTGAGTTTCAAGAGAATTCATTGTTTGAACCTTAACATCTCAATTGGTTGCTACTTTGTCATGATGAGTTTTATGAGAAAGAGTTGTTGTTATGATGCTAGGGAAAGTGATTGAAATTATCATTGTTCAAACTTATGCACTTTGCTAGCATTCACACTTCATAAATTATTTCTTTTATCATTTACCTACTCGAGGACAAGTAGGAATTTAGCTTGAGGATGCTGATACGTCTCCAACGTATCTATAATTTATGAAGTATTCATGCTGTTATATTATCATTATTGGATGGTTTACAATCATTTTATAGCAAATTTATCATTTTTTGGGACTAACCTATTGACCCAGAGCCCAGTGCCAGTTGTTGTTTTTTGCTTGTTTTTACATCGCATGAAATCAATATCAAACGGAGTCCAAACACCGCGAAACTTTTTGTGGATTTTTGGACCAGAAAATATCCAGTGGGCCAAAGAAGCACCTGGGGGGTGCCTCGAGGGGGGCACCACAAACCAGGGCGTGCCTGGGGGCCCAGGCACGCCCAGGTAGGTTGTGCCCACCTCGGTGGCCTCCCGCACCGCCTCTTCTCCCTATAAATTCCCAAATATTCCAAAAACCCTCGTAGTAACCCTAGATCGGAAGTTCCGCCGTTGCAAGCTCCACGAAAACCAATCTAGACCCCGTTCCGGCACCCTGCCGGAGGGGGAGATCATCACTGGTAGCCATCTTCATCATCCCGGTGGCCACCATGATGAGGAGGGAGTAGTCCACCCTCGGGGTTGAGGGTTTGTACTAGTAGCTATGTGTTTAATCTCTCTCTCTCTCTCTCTCTCTCTCTCTCTCTCTCTCTCTCTCTCTCTCTCGTGTTCTTGAGATGTCACGATCTTGATGTATCACGGGCTTTATTAATATAGTTGGATCATATGGTGTTTTACCCTCTCTATCATGTTGTGATGAATTGAGTTTTCCCTTTGAGATTTCGTTTTATCGGATTGAATACTTTTATGGATTTGAGAGCACTTGATATATGGCTTGCATATGAATACTCGTGGTGACAATGGGGTATCATATTGATTCACTTGATATATGTTTCGGCATTCAACTCGCGCATTCCCGAGGTGACATTGGGGTAATCTATGCATAGGGGTTGATGCACGTTCTTGTCTTTGTTTCTCTGGTAGAAATCATGGGGCACTCTTTGATGTTCTTTGTGTTGGATTGAATATTACGAATCTGAATTTGCTTTGGTGTTATTTTAGTATGAACTCAAGGATAGATTGATCGGAAAGAATAGCTTTGAGGTGGTTTCGTACCCTACAAACAATTTTGTCTTATGTTCTCCGCTAGATAGGAACTTTGGAGTGGTTTCTTCATTGCACTTTGAGGGATGGTTATAAGATCCAATTATATTAGCATTGTTGAGAGGTTGCACGAGCGAAAGTACAGACCCTAGGCCTCATTTTTAAGCATTGCAATACCGTTTGTGCTCAATTTTATAAATTTCTACCTTGCTATTTTTATTTATTCAGATTATAAGAATATATTTCTACCATCAATATTACACTTTTATCACCATCCCTTCGTCGAACTAGAGCACCTATACAATGTTTTGCCATTGTATTGGGTGTGTTGGGGACACAAGAGATTTCTTGTATTTGGTTGAAGGGTTGTTTGAGAGAGACCATCTTCATCCTACGCCTCCCACGGATTGATAAACCTTAGGTCATCCACTTAAGGGAAAATTGCTACTGTCCTACAAAACTCTGCGCTTGGAGGCCCAACACGAGTCTACAAGAATAAAGTTGCATAGTAGACATCAACAATCGCTTTCGATGTATCAGGGTTTTGGACCAAAACTCATATGTTACAAAGGGATTTCATTTTTTTGAACTTATTTGAACTCCAGACTTTTTGTGTGTTCAAAATGCACCATTCAAAGCCACATCATCAATTTTCAACCATTTCTGACTTCATTTGGTATTTTTCATGCATTTACTGATGTTTGAGCTAAATGACCCTGAAATTGAAAAGCACTTCAAATGAACTCTGAAAAGGTTGAAAGTTGGTAATGTATCATCATTTCACCCACATAGCATGTGCTAAAAAGTTGAGAGGTTTACGGCAAAAACTAGATGCACGTCTTGTACAAAACGGACAATCTCTTCCGAAGTATCAGGGTTTCATACGAAAACTCATCTGTTACAAAAGGCATTTCATTTCTTCACATGTAGCTCTAGTGATATTCTAGATCAAAGGCATCATCATAATAGTTGTGGAGAGAAAGTCTTCACTTTTTCTTCGCTTGTGTCCTTTGCTTATTGCGTCGTAACCGTGGATAATCTTCATCGTTTAACAGGGTGCTTGGGTCAACCTTGACTTTGAAGGGAGGAATTTCATGAAACTTTTCATAATCTTCAGAGATGTCTGTCTTGTCCTCCACTCCCATGATGTCTCTTTTTCTTGAAGGAACTATGTGGTGCTTTGGCTCATCGTATGATGTATTCGCTTCCTTATCTTTTCTTTTTCTCGATTTGGTAGACATGCACTACTGGAATCTGGCACTTTGCCATCTGCCATGGCAGATGGCAAAGGCATGGTCGACGGATGGCAAAGTCTTTGCCATCTGCCAGCAGATGGCAAATAGTTTGTCTGAAACCCTGCCGGTAAAGGCTTCTTTGCCGTCTGCTGGCTGATGGCAAAGAGCCTGTGCCTTTGCCATCAGCTGGCAGATGGCAAAGCCTCTTAACGGGGTTAGCCCCTTTAGAAGGCTAACGGCATACTTTGCCGTTTGCCAGCAGATGGCAAAGGCTGCAGGCTCTTTGCCGTCTGCCAGCAGATGGCAAAGGCTGCATGCTTTGCCGTCTGCGAGCAGATGGCAAAGAGCTTTGCCATCTGCTGGCAGATGACAAAGAGCCCAAATAGGCCAGCCCAAATTTTACATGTAGATGACACGTGGCCTCTTTGCCATCTGCCAGCTGATGGCAAAGCTCTTTGCCATCTGCCAGCTGATGGCAAAGCTCTTTGCCATCTGCCAGCAGATGGCAAAGTGACTATATTGCCCCATTTAATTTTGTTTTTTCTTATATCAGTTCATTTTCACAGAAAATCAAACACAAATATATTTATATGACCAATATAGCATATTCAACACATATTACCAATAGTCATGAACACATATATATCCAACACATGTTACCAATAGTAGCAAGTTTCATCCGTACATATACATAGTTTCATCAATATTACACAGTTTCATCCACAGGTAGCAAGTTTCACAAGGTCAAAACAAAAACTAAATACAAGCACTCCATCAACCCAAGCTTCCGTGATCTTAAGCAAATCTATAAAATGGGAAAGAAGAAAGTTAGAAGAAGAAGACTAGAAGAAGAAGATTATTATGATGCGGAAATATGCATGAATTGTCAAAACTTGCATTATCCTACTATCACTAGTACAACAAAGCTGCAGGTTGGCATAGTTCATGAACCATGTACATCATGACAAATACAATATCATCCAATGCTCGACTATGAACAAAATTGAACAATTACACCTCACAAAGGCGGAGCATAGAACCGACAAGCAAGTAGGAGGGGTATAAGAGGACGTGAGGAGCTCACCGGAGGGGGTTCTAGCCTAGGCCGAGCTTCATCACCATGGATGCAGCTAGGGGAATCAGACGAGTCTACCATCATAGGAGCAGCAGCACCACCACCGCCAAAACTGGAATGGCCGGAGCGAATCGCCATCATATGGGTCACCATCACGGAATGATCTTGCAAGGTGTAAAGTCTCCAGATTTCAGTATAAACTAGTGGCGTCAAGAAACAAGCAGTAGCAGGTAGAAGGTAAATTCTAGTAACTGATGATTAGTAGACAAAAACAGAAAATAGATCGCACCAGTAGCAAAGTCCACTGCCGCAAGTCCTAAACATTTCATTCAGATCATATATGAAACTCACTAGTTTCTCCATTCTAAAAGCTGGGACGATAGATACCTTCAAGTCTGCGAGTGCAAAGAGAGAGGTGGGGATTAGTAAATATCAAGGATGTTGTTGTTCTGGGTTAATCTAATTAAAAAAATCAAGGGCATAACAGATTCAAGTCAACAAAAATTAACATGTGTACATCTTGCGTAGACTATCATCATTTATAAAAGAAATACAAAACAAAATATGCAAAAGCTGTACAATGGTTAAGTGCTCACATTTAAATGCTCAAGATGCAGAACGCTTATTTACAATAGTTTAGGTTTTTAAATTTGTCATCTTGAAGCATCACACTAGCAAATGACATGAAAGATCACAGGAAATAACACTGCCCCCTGATCAAGTATACTCTAAGCACCAAAAAAGTCAAACAAGCTCATTGTGCATTTTCTTTTTCAGCATGAGACACAATAAAATGTCTAGAAAATCTATTGAATGGCATCAGTCCGAAATTCTATCTGGTGTGCTAGTAAATCTGGACGATCGATGAACATCAAACATATCAATAAAAACAGCACACAAGGCATCAACCTAATTTTAGCAAGCAAATTAACTCAATTTAAAGAGATAGATGACAGCAAGCAAATTAACTCAATTTGCAATCAACCCTGAATAGTAAGTAGATACTAAAACATGCTGAAAATAAAAGCTACTGAATAGTCCAACTCTCCTCTGGCTGACAAAAACGGTAACATACATTTCACAAACCAGATGGAATCCAACAAACAGAGGGAAAGCAGAGCAAGCTATACTTGCGGCATGGTAGAGATGAAGATCAGAGCAAGGGAAAAGAGCAGCTACTAGCATAAGCCTGAATTGTACGTGTACAACACAACATCTTGTTACAATACAGAGATAGATTAAGTGTAATTTTCTTTCAACAACACACAATCTGCGTGTCTTTATATTTTTTCGAAAGATAGGGGAAAACAAATGCATACAGTAGAAATTAAAATCTCATCTAATACCGTGTACTTCTGAACGAAAGAGAAGTTAGCTGACCTCTTAATGCTCTTCGTTGGCAGGAGGATGACCACCTGCGATCAAGTGCGCTATTGTGGCATATATCTTCCTTTTTGCCAAAGAAGCGTGGTATATTAATGATCACATTATACATTTATGTAACATTTCTTACTTGCGAACTCTTTTACAAATTGGAATATAGGAATATTATTAATACCCAGAAGAAATACTACTATTCGGAAAATATAATAACTGGTACTATACTTATTTTTTTCTAATATTGGTACTATACTTAATTGGACCAAAAGGTACACATATTTTGATTAGTTCAATTTTTTTCTACAGATTTATCGGCGCCATTATTTCTCTATGGTTGAAATGTATATAAACTACTATCTGTATATATTGATCTGCATTTAGACAAATATCATGGACAAACACACATACTGTTTAGCACGTGTAGTTGTAAAGGTAGAACACTGATTTCTAGTATTAAGAAAATATATTTATAACATCTTATTACGATGTATATGGAGTGAGCATGAGACAAATAACCAAGTGTTGTGCAAGGATCATTCTGACTATCCAGTGGCAGAATAGAAATAGGATGCTAAGCCCAGGGAGAATACTTATGTCCTATAAACCTGCAAATACGAAGCATGCATTCACCATATATTAGAATTCCAAATTTTATAGTTTGCTTGCATGTTGGAAATAAGCTTTGCCCCTTGTGATATGGATTATCACATAGAATGGAAAGAGGAGAAAAAATTATGGCTTAGTAGAATCAAGGAGGAAAAGCACTACATGTGAAGTATCAAAACGTTGTGATAGCACGAACCCCACCAGATTTGAACTCGTGCTCTTAGTATGACATGGAAAGAGGGGCTACTCTCCAATTGAAGTGAAAATAGTAGAACTTTGAGCATAAAAATTCTAAAAGCAAATGGTCAAAAACTTAAAAGTATATGCGAAGATGTTAAGAAGAAAATGTCAATATACAAAATATGTTTCTACAGGCAGATGTGATTTCCGTACAAAAATAGTCAGTTTGCTTTACAACAGATCCACCTAAACCAAACTCCTGAGTTACTACATGTAGAGCTCAAAAATATCAGATATAGAGTATAAAATGAGAATGGAATACTAAGTGCGTCTTACAGAAATTATAAGATCTTTTAATAGCTTCCTACAATATTACATAGCATACATGACAATGAGGCATGAAATGAATCAGTATTGTAAATATGTAAAGAAGAATAAGAAACACAAAGTAGCTGCTGCTCGAGTATTTTGGTGTTAGTTCCTGCATCTCGAATCTGGTCCTAGAACAATAATTGGCTGATCCTTCTTCATCTTTGCGCTTGCATGCAGACGGGAAGTGGAGAACTACGCACTCTATACAGATCCCACCACTACTGGGTTGCATTCCCATAGTCGCATATGACCCCACGAGAAATCGTGATCGACACAAACACCGTCACGTGCCTTACCCAGCTTTCGCCATCCATGCGCCGCACGACACCCATTTCCCATGACCCGATCAACCGCGCCCGCTCACACAGATCAATCATACACCCTCGTCCCTCGCAAATCAGTCGCACGATCCAACCCGATCGAGAGTGAGTGAGAGACGGGGAGAGAGAGGGGAAAAGGGAGGTGGCGATCCCCGAGTTTCCCGTATATACCTTTAGAGGAGGCCAGGCGATAGTGGGCTGGGCTGCAGACGTGATGTCGTCCATCATGGCGCCGCCCCCTGCAGCGGAGACGACGCGCTCACCGCCGCCGCCGGCCGCGAACATGGAGACCACCTTCCCAGGCGCGGCGATCGCTGCCCTGGGGGCATCGCGCGTGGGGCCCCCGCAGCAGAGCGCCGCCTTTTCCTGAGCTGAGGCCATTGGAGCGGATTCGCGAGCTGACCGTGTCCGTAGTCTCCGCCTCGCCGGATCCCATGATATGACATACAGCACAGGCCTCCGCCTCCCCTCGCCTTCGTCCTCCCCCCGCTCCCGCTCTCACTCCCCCGTGTCAGGACCTCCGCATCTAGGGGTTCTACGGGATCGGGCCAGGGTTTCGGGCACCCGACCTCTCCGCGAGAGAGCCGAGGATCGTGCTAGCTCACACCGGAGATGGTGGGGTGGTGGGGCGTTGGGTGGTGGGGTGGTGGGGCGGCAGCGGGGTGGTGGGGTGGTGGGGCGGCGGGGAGCTTGGGCGGCGGCGGGTGAGATGCGTGGGAGAGGGAGAGGAGGGGAGAGAGGGAGGGGATAGAGGCCACAGTTCTTTTTTTACCTGAAAAAAATAACCTCATCTCTTTGCCATCTGCTGGCAGATGGCAAAGAGGTGGGGCTGGTACGTCGTTACACCTCTAACGGACAGAGGATTTGCAAACCTCTTTGCCATCTGCTGGCAGATGGCAAAGATTATTTGCCATCCACTGGCAGATGGCAAAGAATTGGCTGATGGCAACCATGTTCTTTGCCGTCTGTTAGTTCTTTGCCATTTGTTTCTTATAAGCAGATGGCAAAGATGTTCTTTGCCATCCGCTGGCAGATGGCAAAGAGCTGGCTGATGGCAAATTCCCTGTTTCCAGTAGTGATGTCCTTCACATAGAAAACCTCCGCCACATCATTGGCTAGGACGAATGGTTCATCTGTGTACCCAAGATTGTTCAGATCCACTGTTGTCATTCTGTACTGTGGGTCTACCTGGACCCCGCCTCCTGATAGATTGACCCATTTGCACTGAAACAAAGGGACCTTAAGATCATGTTCATAGTCAAGTTCCCATATGTCCACTATGTAACCATAATATGTGTCCTTTCCCCTCTTGGTTGCTGCATCCAAGCGGACACCACTGTTTTGGTTGGTGCTCTTTTGATCTTGGGCGATTGTGTAAAATGTATTCCCATTTATCTCGTACCCTTTGTAAGTCAATACAGTCGAAGATGGTCCCCTGGCCAATGAGTACATCTCATCAGAAACAGTGTTGTACCCATGAGACGTGTTTGCAACTAACTGCCGAAAGTCCTGATGTGTCCACACTGCTCCGGGTGTTTGGAGCGCAGAATATTCTTGTGTTCATTGACATACGGGGTCACCAAGGTAGACTTCTGTAGAACTGTGTAGTGTGCTTGAGACCAAGAATGCCCGTCCCTACATACTATTGAGTCCTCTCCTAGTGTGCCTTTTCCAGTCAGTCTCCCCTCATACCGCGATTGAGGGAGACCAATCTTCTTAAGGTTAGGAATGAAGTCAACACAAAACCCAATGACCTCCTCTGTTTAATGGCCCGTGGAGATGCTTCCTTCTGTCCTAGCGCGGTTACGTACATATTTCTTTAACACTCCCATGAACCTCTCAAAGGGGAACATATCATGTAGAAATACAGGGCCTAGGATGGCAATCTCGTCGACTAGATGAACTAGGACATGCGTCATGATATTGAAGAAGGATGGTGGGAACACCAGCTCAAAACTGACAAGACATTGCGCCAAATCACTCCTTAACCTCGGTAGGATTTCTAGATTGATCACCTTGTGAGTGACTGAATTGAGGAATGCACATAGCTTCACAGTGGCTAGTCAAACATTTTCCGGTAGAAGCCCCCTCAATGCATCCAGAAGCAGTTGCGTCATAATCATGTGGCAGTCATGAGACTTTAGGTTCTGGAACTTTTTCTTTACCATATTTATTATTCCCTTTATATTGGACGAGATGCCAGATGGGACCTTCATACTGAGCAAGCATTCAAAGAAGATTTCCATCTCTTCTTTGGTAAGAGCGTCACTGGCAGGACCTTCATACTGCTTCGAAGGCATGCCGTCTTTTTCGTGCACACGTTGCTGGTCCTCCCATGCCCCCGGTGTCTCTTTTGTCTTCCCATACACGCCCAAGAAGCCTACCAGGTTCACGCAAAGATTCTTCGTCACGTGCATCACGTCAATTGCATAGCGGACCTCTAGGTCTTTACAATAGGGTAGGTTCCAAAATATAGATTTCTTCTTCCACATGGGTGCGTGTCCCTCAGCGTCATTCGGAACAGATAGTCCGCCGGTACCCTTTCCAAAGATTACTTGTAAATCATTGACCATAGCAAGTATGTGATCACTAGTACGGACGGCGGGCTTCTTCCGGTGATCTGCCTCGCCTTTGAAATGCCTGCCTTTCTTTCAACATTGATGGTTGGTCGGAAGAAATCGACGATGCCCTAGGTACACATTCTTCCTGCATTTGTCCAGATATATACTGTCGGTGTCATCTAAACAGTGTGTGCATGTGTGGTATCCCTTGTTTGTCTGTCCTGAAAGGTTACTGAGAGCAGGCCAATCATTGGTGGTTACAAACAACAATGCATGTAGATCAAATTCCTGCTGGTCTTGCTCATCCCACACACATACACCTTTTCCATTCCACAGTTGTAAAAGTTCTTCAACTAATGGCCTTAGGTACACATCAATTTCGTTGCCGGGTTGCTTAGGGCCTCGGATGAGAACTAGCATCATAATGAACTTCCACTTCATGCACAGCCAAGGAGGAAGGTTAGAGATACATAGAGTCACGGGCCAGGTGCTATGATTGCTGCTCCGCTCCCCAAAAGGATTAATGCCATCTGCGCTTAGACTAAATCATACGTTCCTTGTGTCACCTGCAAAGTCCCCCCCCCCCACTTTCTCTCGATTTTTCTCCAGTGCGACCCGTCAGCGGGTGCTCTCAACTTCCCGCCTTTCTTACGGTCCTCTTTGTGCCATCGCATCAACTTGGCATGCTCTTTGTTTCTGAACAGACATTTCAACCGTGGTATTATAGGAGCTTACCACATCACCTTGGCAGGAACCTTCTTTCTGGGCCGCTCGCCCTCAACATCACCAGGGTCATCTCGTCTGATCTTATACCGCAATGCACTGCATACTGGGCATGCGTTCAAATCCTCGTACGCACCGCGGAGGATGCAATCTGTCGGTGGGAAAGATACCTATGGGGTCACTGGGATCCCTTCTGCGGTCGGCGGGCGCGAGGTTGTGCAAAGAGCAGGTCTGACAGGAAGCACGCGGGTCGTTTACCCAGGTTCGGGCCGCGAAGATGCGTAATACCCTAGTCCTGCTTTGGTGGATGTATTGAGTGTTCTTGTGTTATTGTGCTAGCTACGGGGTGCAACTTGCCCAAAAGAGTCGAATCCCTCTCCTGGTCTCCTTGAGTGTCCTTTTATAGGCAAAAGGGGTTGCCACAGTGGCACACATGAGGTGGAAAGGTCTACAGTTGATAAGCCTATCCTCTGGAACCGTAGGACAAACGCATTTAATGCGCTGCCGATGTGTCCCCCTTTCTTTATCGGGGACAGCAAGGAAGCACGTCCCAGCTGTCGCCGCCTCACCTGGCCTTGACACGCGTCCGAGATGACGAGGCGTCGCGGCGCCATGTTGGTAGGCTGCTGGGCTGGCGCGGTGGTGGAGCCTTCACGAAGGGTTGCATGCCACCACGGAGGTGCTTGCTGAGTCGGTGTAGAGGCCGCCCGTCGCCATGTAGGTGCCTGCCCAGCTGGTTGGGCTAGCAGCTGCTTGGGGACGGCGGTGGAGTCTTGGCTGGTGCGGGCCTGGGAGTGGCCCCGCTGATGCCCTCAGCAAGGGTCTTGCCAGGGGCCCGGCAAGGGTCTTGCCATGGCGTGGCAGTCGTCCCCGGCAAGGCGCTTGCCGGGGGTCTTGTGGATTTCCTCGGCTAGGATCCCGCCGAGGGTCGCCGTCTTCTGGTCCTCATCTGATTTCACATGTTTATGATCTTGACGAAGATCTGCATGCCACCACAGAGGCGCCTCCTGAGCCTTGGTTCCAATATAGTTGGTTAGGTTGGAACCCGTGGGCTCAAGGGTGGCTTTCTCCGCTGGCATCGGGCAGGCTGCCCCGGCAAGGCTCTTGCCGGGGCTGCGGAGGCTGCCTTGGCAAGGATCTTGCCGAGGGAGTCTACCTCGCCCTCTTGTCCTCCTGTGTTTCTTGTCTTGGCGTTGCCTTGGTTGTCTTGTGCTTTGGCTTCTCTCCGGCTTCCCTCCTCTGCCCTGCTAAGTGTGGCCGTGGCACGTGGCTCTGACTGCCCGTGCACAAATAAAGGGTTCAAAAGGAGAGCCCCTACTTTTGTACACCGACAGGAGCCCCCGGGTCTGGGCCACACATAAGCGTGACGCGTTGTTGGGCCAGGCCCAGTACGGTGCGTGGGCAGGTGGGCAGATTTCCACCATACTAACAGTTTCGTCCGCTGTGCTTCCCCACGACCCGTGTTGAACGCGCAACGTGGAGGGTCGTGTGTGACATGGGGCTCATGCGTGGGGCAGTTCCCGCACGCATGCGTCACATCCCAGCTAATGGGAAAAGAGGCGGCCCACGCCTTCCCTGTAAAAAGGAATAACCGCGGGCGCGCTGCTCATTTACCCTCCGTGCTTTCCCCAATCTCGGAACCGCCGTCCCCTTGTTCCTCTCTTTCAAGCTCTTGCCTTCGCTCGCCGCCACTGCGCTTTCTCCATCCTTCATTCCTTGCCCCCCGCAGCCGCCATGGCACCCAAAACCAGCAGAGGCAAGTGAGTGGCCAAGGATTCCGGGACGAGCGAGCCGCCGGAGAGCGACCTGGTGGTGCGGCGGGCGCGTGATACGTCCATTTTGCATCATGCTTTTATATCGATATTTATTGCATTATGGGCTGTTATTACACATTATGTCACAATACTTATGCATATTCTCTCTTATTTTACAAGGTTTACATAAGGAGGGAGAATGCCGGCAGCTGGAATTCTGGGCTGGAAAAGGAGCAAATATTAGAGACCTATTCTGCACAACTCCAAAAGTCCTGAAACTCCACGGAAGTAATTTTTGGAAATAATGAAAAATACTGAGCGGAAGAAATACCAGAGGGGGCCCACACCCTGGCCACGAGGGTGGGGGGCGCGCCCTACCCCCTGGGCGCACCCCCCTGCCTCGTGGCCCCCCTGTTGGCCCTCCGGTGCCCATCTTCTGCTATATGAAGTCTTTCGTCCGAAGAAAAATCATAAGCAAGCTTTCGGGACGAGACTCCGCCGCCACGACACGGAACCTTGGCGAAACCAATCTAGGGCTCCGGCGGAGCTGTTCTGCCGGGGACACTTCCCTCCGGGAGGGGAAATCATCGCCATCGTCATCACCAATGCTCCTCTCATCGGGAGGGGGCCAATCTCCATCAACGTCTTAACCAGCACCATCTCCTATCAAACCCTGGTTCATCTCTTGTATCCAATTCTTGTCTCTAAGTCTGGGATTGGTACCTGTAGGTTGCTAGTAGTGTTGATTACTCCTTGTAGTTGATGCTAGTTGGTTTATTTGGTGGAAGATCGTATGTTCAGATCCTATATGCATATTAATACTCCTCTGATTATGAACATGAATATGCTTTGTGAGTAGTTACGTTTGTTCCTGAGGACATGGGAGAAGTCTTACTATTAGTAGTCATGTGAATTTGGTATTCTTTCGATATTTTGATGAGATGTATGTTGTCTCTCCTCTAGTGGTGTTATGTGAACGTCGACTACATGACACTTCACCATTATTTGGGCCTAGGGGAAGGCATTGGGAAGTAATAAGTAGATGATGGGTTGCTAGAGTGACAGAAGCTTAAACCCTAGTTTATGCGTTGCTTCGTAAGGGGCTGATTTGGATCCATATGTTTCATGCTATGGTTAGGTTTACCTTAATACTCTTTTGTAGTTGCGGATGCTTGCAATAGGAGTTAATCATAAGTGGGATGCTTCTCCAAGTAAGGACAACACCCAAGCACCGGTCCACCCACATATCAAATTATCAAAGTACCGAACACGAATCATATGAACGTGATGAAAACTAGCTTGACGATAATTCTCATGTGTCCTCGGGAGCGCTTTTCTCTATATAAGAGTTTGTCCAGGCTTGTCCTTTGCTACAAAAAAGATTGGGCCACCTTGCTGCACTTTATTTACTTTTGTTACTTTTTGCTCGTTATAAATTATCTTATCACAAAACTATTTGTTACCTATAATTTCAGTGCTTGCAGAGAATACCTTGCTGAAAACCGCTTATCATTTCCTTCTGCTCCTCGTTGGTTTCGACACTCTTACTTATCGAAAGGACTACGATAGATCCCCTATACTTGTGGTTCATCAAGACTCTTTTCTGGCGCTGTTGCCGGGGAGTGAAGCGCCTTTGGTAGGTGGAATTTGGTAAGGAAAAATTTATATAGTGTGCTGAAATTTATTGTCACTTGTTACTATGGAAAGTAATCCTCTGAGAGGCTTGTTCGGGGTATCTTCACCCCGACCAGTAGAGCAAAGA
>LR880971.1:804510195-804531361 GCA_904067115.1 Aegilops sharonensis | reverse complement strand
ATGTGCCCTCGGGAGCGCTTTTCTCTATATAAGAGTTTGTCCAGGCTTGTCCTTTGCTACAAAAAGGATTGGGCCACCTTGCTGCACTTTATTTACTTTTGTTACTTTTTGCTCGTTATAAATTATCTTATCACAAAACTATTTGTTACCTATAATTTCAGTGCTTGCAGAGAATACCTTGCTGAAAACCGCTTATCATTTCCTTCTGCTCCTCGTTGGTTTCGACACTCTTACTTATCGAAAGGACTACGATAGATCCCCTATACTTGTGGTTCATCAAGACTCTTTTCTGGCGCTGTTGCCGGGGAGTGAAGCGCCTTCGGTAGGTGGAATTTGGTAAGGAAAAATTTATATAGTGTGCTGAAATTTATTGTCACTTGTTACTATGGAAAGTAATCCTCTGAGAGGCTTGTTCGGGGTATCTTCACCCCGACCAGTAGAGCAAAGAGTTGCTCCTCAACCTATTGAACCTACTGAACCTACTGAAAATGAAAATGTCTACTTTGAAATTCCTTCGGGTATGATAGAAAAACTGCTAGCTAATCCTTTTGCAGGAGATGGAACATTACATCCTGATGAGCACCTAATATATATGGATGAAGTTTGTGGATTATTTAAGCTTGCAGGTATGCCCGATGATGTTATCAAGAAGAAGGGGTTCCCTTTATCTTTGAAGGGAGATGCATTGACATGGTATAGGCTATGTGATGATATGGGATCATGGAACTACAAACGATTGAAATTGGAATTTCATCAGAAGTTTTATCCTATGCATTTTGTTCATCGTGATCGCAATTATATATATACTTTTTGGCCTCACAAAGGAGAAAGCATCGCTCAAGCTTGGGGGAGGCTTAAGTCAATGCTATATTGATGCCCCAATCATGAGCTCTCAAGAGAAATGATTATTCAAAAAAATTATGCTCGGCTTTCTGATAACAATCGCACCATGCTCGATACTTCTTGTGCTGGCTCTTTTATGATGAAGACTATTGAATTCAAATGGGATTTATTGGAAAGAATTAAACGCAACTCTGAAGATAGGGACCTCGACAAAGGCAAGGAGTCAGGTATGACACCTAAGTTTGATTGTGTTAAATCTTTTATGGGTACCGATGTTTTCCGTAAATTTAGCACTAAATATGGACTTGACTATGAGATAGTAGCTTCTTTCTGTGAATCTTTTGCTACTCATGTTGATCTCCCTAAGGAGAAGTGGTTTAAAAATATCATCCTCCCATAGAAGTAAAAGTAGCTGCACCTATTAAAGTTGAAGAAAAGACTATCACTTATAATGATCCTATTGTTCCTACTGCCTATGTTGAGAAACCACCTTTCTCTGTTAGAATAAAGGATCATGCTAAAGCTTCAACTGTGGTTCGTAAAAGCAATATTAGAACTTATAAACCTCTTGAGCAAGTTAAATTTGAACCTAATATTGCTATTGTTAAAGATCTCTTGGCTGATAATATTGATGGACATGTTATTTATTTCTGTGATGAGACTGCTAGAATTGCTAAACCTTGTGCTAAAGATAAACATAGACCTGTGGTGGGCATGCCTGTTATTTCTATTAAAATAGGAGATCATTGTTATCATGGCTTGTGTGATATGGGTGCTAGTGCTAGTGCAATACCTATTGACTTATACAAAGAAATTATGCATGATATTGCACCTACTGAGTTAGAAGAAATTATTGTTACAATTAAGCTTGCCAATAGAGATACTATATCACCGATGGGAATTGTTAGAGATGTTGAAGTATTATGTGGGAAAACTAAATATCCGACTGATTTTCTCGTTCTTGGTTCCCCACAAGATAGCTTTTGTCCCATTATATTTGGTAGACCCTTCTAAAACACTGTTAATGCTAGGATAGACTATGAAAAGGATGTTGTTACTATTGGTTTAGGTGATATGTCTCACGAGTTCAACTTCTCTAAATTTCGTAGACAACACCGTGAAGAGAAATTACCTAGTAAAGATGAAATTATTGGTCTTGCTTCTATTGCCGCACCTCCTAGTGATCCTTTAGAACAATATTTGCTAGACCATGAAAATGATATGTTTATGAATGAAAGAAGGTAAATAGATGAAGTGTTCTTTAAACAGGCACCTATTCTAAAACACAACTTGCCTATTGAAATCCTAGGGGATCCTCCTCCACCCAAGGGTGATCCCGTGTTTGAGCTTAAACCATTGCCTTATACTCTTAAATATGCTTATCTTGATGAAAAGAAGATATACCCTGTTATTATTAGTGCTAACTTTTTAGAGAAGGAGGAAGAAAATTTACTGAAAACTCTGAAGAAGCACCGTGCTGCTATTGGATATACTCTTGATGATCTTAAGGGCATTAGTCCCACTCTATGCCAACACAAAATAAATTTGGAGAAAGATGCCAAACCAGTTATTGATCATCAACGACGGCTGAATCCTAAAATGAAAGAAGTGGTAAGAAAGGAAATACTAAAGCTCCTTGAGGCAGGTATAATCTATCCCGTTGCTGATAGTCAGTGGGTAAGTCATGTCCATTGTGTCCCTAAGAAGGGAGGTATTACTGTCGTTCCCAATGATAAAGATGAATTGATTCCGCAAAGAATTATTACAGGTTATAGGATGGTAATTGATTTCCGCAAATTAAATAAAGCTACTAAAAAGATCATTACCCCTTACCTTTTATTGATCAAATACTAGAAAGATTATCCAAACATACACATTTTTGCTTTCTAGATGGTTATTCTGGTTTCTCTCAAATACCTATGTCAGCTGATGATCAAGCTAAGACCACTTTTACTTGCCCTTTTGGTACTTTTGCTTATAGACGTATGCCTTTTGGTTCATCTAATGCACCTGCTACCTTTCAAAGATGCATGATGGCTATATTCTCTGATTTTTGTGAAAAGATTTACGAGATTTTCATGGACGACATCTCCATCTATGGATCCTCTTTTGATAATTGCTTGAGCAACCTTGATCGAGTTTTGCAGAGATGTGAAGAAACTAATCTTGTCTTGAACTGGGAAAAGTGCCACTTTATGGTTAATGAAGGCATTGTCTTGGGGCATAAAATTTCTGAAAGTGGTATTGAAGTTTATAAAGCTAAAGTTGATGCTATTGAAAAGATGCCATGTCCCAAGGACATCAAAGGTATAAGAAGCTTCCTTGGTCACGCTAGATTTTATAGGAGGTTCATTAAGGACTTCTCAAAAATTTCTCGGCCTCTGACTAATCTATTACAAAAAGTTATACCATTTGTCTTTGATGATGTTGTGTAGAAGCATTTGAAATACTTAAGAAAGCATTGATTTCTGCACCTATTTTTCAGCCACCTGATTGGAATTTACCCTTTGAAATCATGTGTGATGCTAGTGATTATGCTGTAGGCGCTGTTCTTGGGCAAAGAGTTGATAAGAAATTAAATGTTATTCAATATGCTTGTAAAACTCTAGACAATGCCCAGAGAAATTATGCTACTACTGAAAAATAATTCTTAGCAGTTGTATTTGCTTGTGATAAGTTCAGACCTTATATTGTTGATTCTAAAGTAACTATTCACACCGATCATGCTGCTATTAAATATCTTATGGAAAAGAAAGATGCTAAATCTAGACTTATTAGATGGGTTCTCTTGCTACAAGAATTTGATTTGCATATTATTGATAGGAAGGGAGCTGAGAACCCCGTTGCAGACAACTTGTCTAGGTTAGAAAATGTTCTTGATGACCCACTCACTATTGATGATAGCTTTCCCGATGAACAATTAAATGTCATAAATGCTTCTCGTACTGCTCCATGGTGTCCGAGAAGGGGCATTTGGTTTGCTATTGAATTCAGTAAGAGCCTGTGATCAATTTTGTCTACTAAATTTTTTGTACGTCTAGGGTAGTTCCTGCCATTCTTGGTAATGTATACTTGAACAAACACTGCAGCTTCATAGGTCATACTAGATACTACAAATACTTTGAAAGCTTAGTTACATGGTTTGTGGTGGTTTAAAAGCATTGCAATTGGTTGTAAGTGCCAAGATATTTTTAGTTAGTGGCGGTAACATTTATTTTGTTCATGTAGGTCCTCCTTGGGATTGTCTCTTTCCTTATCGATCCATTATGCCGGATGATTGGTGCAAGATTGGTATCGGCAACTTCATAGTGTTTGCCTGCATGTTGGCTACAACAATACTAAGTTGGATTTCCTATGACCTGTACTCGAGCAAGCTTCAACATATTGTCGGGGCAGATAAAACAGTAAAGACTTCAGCGCTGATTCTTTTCTCTTTTCTCGGATTGCCACTCTCGGTTAGTAACAGACCCTCAACACTTTCTTTTAATGCAGCTGGAAGATGTCTTATACTGTCGGCTCTTGCATATACAGATCACTTACAATGTTCCGTTCTCCGTGACTGCTGAGCTGACTACTGGAACAGGAGGCGGACAAGGTTTGTGTCGCCGGTGTTTGCTTCTTTACTGTATGTTTCAGTTGGTCTTTCTTGACTGAGAATGTCTGCCCATGTCCAGGTTTGGCAACTGGAGTTCTGAATCTCGCCATCGTCGCTCCTCAGGTCGACCCTTGTACCTAGAACGATCTACTATGCCATGCATCGTTGATGAACATGTCTTGACCTTTATGACTGTCGACCGCATTCTACTTTGCAGATAGTAGTCTCACTCGGAGCAGGCCCATGGGACAAGCTCTTGGGGGAGGGAACGTCCCCGCCTTCGCCCTGGCTTCGGTCTTCTCGCTGGCAGCCGGAGTGCTCGCGGTGATCAAGCCGCCCAAGCTGTCGAACAACTACCAATCCGTCAGATTCCACATGGGCTGAACCCTGAAACCTGAAGCCCGAAGAGCTGCTGTGTGTAACATCCAGATATTCAGTGCCAACGCTGCTAAACCTCACCCCTCATTTTGAGATTCCTTTATAAGGAGATGATTCTTTTTCTCCTCTTGCTAGATACACAATTAATAAGACTACAGATCAGATAGACTAGGATAGAGAGGTAGTTTTTAGGCATGTGTGCATACAAGTGTCGGTGCAAAGTTGTAAAAGATGTACACTGTTTTCTTGTACTCTATATGTAGATGAAATTTCACGGATGGTCGGATGTAACATGGTTTTGGTCTGATAATTCTCTTGTGTTTTGGTCTGTTCTGGGATGAACTTAGCATGTAATCTTGGTTGGCGTTGTGATGATCATAATGAAATTTTTGAACAGACTGTGCCCCAACTAGCTGGCATGATAAAATTTGGGGGCTGTTGTGATGATCACAGATGGCAAGTTGTTGTTGTTTGGATTGTGGCCAATAACATCCACCAAATTTTTGGCAAAAGAGATCTTTGTTTGGTTTATGACCAGCTGGCATAATGATGAAATATTTAGTTGCATCTAATTTCTTTTTAACTTTTTTTTAGCATCAGCACAGACGCAAGCGCTCATATACACGCGCATACACTCACCCCTATGAACGCACACACACACCCTACCTCTATGAGCACCTCCGAGAGACTGAGCCGGCATATCATCTTGAGATTTACGAAGTCACTGCATCTATTTTGGCATTTATACAATTGAGAAGGTATATAGCCTGAAAAATTAGATGCGGTCAATAAGAAAAAGGAAGTCGCCAAAAGAATGACACACCAGCCATTGGCGCGTTTAATCTTGCACAACACCATACTGCAGGTTCCTTTTTTAAAAGATAAGTTGCATGTAGTTTTTAATCACCCAGGCCCACGTATATTTTTGAGTGAGGAGTGCCCGTGCCCCGTGATTTGTTAACATAATCAGTTCTATCTTGCGGCTGTATTGCATCCCTTCAAAAATCAAACCAAGCATCTCTCTAATTGCATGCAGAGCCCAAGAAAGAACGCCCTGGTCTTGCCCGCGTGTTGGCGGAACTTACACGCTGGAACGCCCTGGGTTCGTTGGCCAGCCAATATAACAATCCAAACAACCGCCAAATCCCTTTTGGCCAGCCAATTATTTGGTATGGTTATCTTTGGTAGTAATCTAAAGAGTGACAAAATATTCTTAACTTTAGATTGCAAAGCTGAACTAAAACGCAAGAAAAACTCAATCAAATACAGATTGCTCCACAAATCCAAGATTGCAAAATCACACAATTTAACTGAAACTAATGAAATTTGCTGACACAATCTAAATTGTTCACACAATAACTAATGGAATCGAATCAAATTAAAGATTACAAAACCAAATTAAAACTCATGAAAAAAAATCTAATCGAAGACAGATCGCTTATCTATTTATCGTATCTAGTCGCTGTAGAAGCTACTTGTGTTCTTCTTGCCGTCCTTGTTGGTCTTCTTGTTCCTCCGGCGGCGCCGGTCGGCCTCCTCCACCCGCCGGACAGCGCGCTCCAGCGTGTCCACCCGCTCGGCCAGGGCCCCGATGAGCTCGCACTGCTGCGTGCTCCGTTCGCACAGCACCGCCACCATCTCCATCAGTTTCTTCGCGTCCAGCCCATCGGTGGTCACTGTCTTCTTCTCCTCCTGTGCCTGTTCTTGCTGCTGCTGCTGGGCTTTGGGTGGTGCAGGGTCCTCCTCGCCGGTGAAGACGTCGTCGTCCCCCGTCGCCACCATCTCCCACTCGCCCTCCGCCTCCGAGGCCTTCTCACCTTCCGCCACCAGTTCGGTCTCGGTCTGCCCGGCCTCGTCGACGACGACGGGACTCGCCGCATCAACCTCCATCCCCGCAGTGTCGATGGTCTCGGCAGCCAAAAAATCCGACGCAGTATTGTCCTCAACCGGCAGATCCGGCTCAATCCCGCTCTTTGCTTCTTCCTCTATATCCTGAACTTTCGGCGCATCGGCGGTCACCACCGCAGGCGCGGCCTCGAGCGCGTCAACAGCGTCCTGGAGCGCGAGCACACGCCTGGTGACCTGCCTCCTGTACTCTCGGGCGCCACGCACGCCGTCGAGGCGCAGCAACAGCCGCATGAGCTCCTCCCCGAGGCCGATCCGCGCACGGGCGTCCGCGCGGAGCGCCTCCGCCTCGGAGGCCACCCTCGCGGCCACGGCCTCCGCCAGCCGCTCCACCATGCGCACCTCCCGCACCATGCGACGAGCGAGCAGCCCGCGCACCGCCGCCTGCACCCTCACCGCGGCCTCCTCCGCCGAAGGCGTCGGCTTCCTCGGCACAGCCGGCGGAGAGTTGGAGTCGCCCGTGACCTCAATCTCGAAGTAGTCCGGGCAGCTCTTCGGGGACCCGCTGCTGGGCCTGGGACGCGCCGTGGTCCGCGCGGCCGGCTCGGCGGCGCCGAAGCCAGAGAAGAAGGCGTCGTCGTGCCGCGCCGGGGCCCTGCGGCGGGCGGGGCGCAGGCACTCCGTCATCAGCTGCTCGGCGTCGTGGAAGAAGGCATCGGCGGCAGCGGGGCGGTGGTAGTAGGGATCGTAGCTGTAGGGCGAGGCGGGGTAGCCATAGCCGTAGTCGTACGGGTCGTAGCCAAAGAACGCCATTGATTCGCGGCAGAGATTGGGAGAGATCGATCTAGGTGGTTGTTTTGTCTGGCTATGCGCACGATTATGTTGGGGTTCTGTTGTTGACAGAGGGTATTTGTAGAGGGACGAACACGGTTCGAGGAGTCGGAATATTCTGGATAATGCTTGGGGAAGGGGCTCGAAGCATCGGGAATATAGCGCCGTACCAGGGCCGGCCCATATATAGGAGCGAAAATATTAGAGGAGGTTGCGCTTATACCCTTTCAAACAAGAAAACTCGAACGTGTCGTTTGGTTCCAAGGGATCAGAAAACCATGTCGTTTGGTCCGCTGTGTACGTGGACCTTGTCCACATCCTTTGTTCATCTCTGTAAATTCATAGATCATCCATAGTGTTCATTTACTTACCTCTAGACTCTAGTATTTCCCACATTTTTTGGTTTCAAATATTGCATGCATTTTTCCCACATATATCCCTCGAATCACATCTTCATTTCTATTTTTTAAACAGGTCTTTCTAATTTAAATATTTTTTAATGTCCCTAGTTTTCCGGGTTTTAGTTGCATGAGATGTCAAGTTTGGTTTTTCCTGACTTGTCGCCATGCCATCTACTTTTGTGGCTCCAGCAGCGACACCAGCTCCGACACTGCGATCGACCTCTCCGGCGAGCTAGATGTCTCCAACCCCTCCGGCGAGCGAGCAACGGCGGACGCCGACGCGAGGGAGCCCGCGTCGCCTGGAGCCGGCGAAGCCGCCGGATTTTTGAGACGAACGGTCGCCATGGACTTCCGGAAGCCTCCTCCTCGGTCCATCCTCACCGCCCGACGGATTAGAAGAGCAGATGACGGCCCCGACGTAAGCTACGGCGAACGTCACGGCCAAGGAAGCATCTCGGCGGCGGAGGCCGCATCAGCGACGCCTTCAAATCTACCAAAGGTAGATGAACTTCCTCACTCTGCTTGTCTTCTCCTTCAATCTTGCCTTGCCTGACCTTCTTTCTTCGTGCAAATGAACTTCGCGCCCTTTGCAAGACAAGGATTGTCATGCAATTCCTCTCCTAGCTCCCCGACGAATTGCTCTCAAGGTGGCCTATCTACTGCTGAAAAAAGGTTGGCCAAACTTCTAGCCAGGGTATGGTTGAACTTCCTTCTGCCTGTTATTTTCTTATAGCCATGTGAAGTTCTGGTAGTGTGAAAAGCCATGTGAAGTTCTGGCAGTGTGTGAGCCTCAGTCCAGGCTACAAAAGAGTAGAAAATCTACCTGCATTCACATGTGAAAATCCATGTGAAGTTCAACTAGTAAGTGAGCCTCAGTCCAGGCTACAAACAAAAGAACCCTTGTCTGCATTCACATGTGAAAACCCATGTGAAGTTCAACTAGTAAGTGTGCTAGAGTTCAGGTTGGTACGTAACTGGTTGTGCGCAAAAAATAAAAGGAAAAAACATACATATGATCACATGAAGGCCAGGTTGGTATGCACTAGTGGTTCAAGCATTCAAAGTCATGAAGGTTCAGTCTTTTTCTTTACTGTAGACAGTATTTCCCCTTTGCAAACAAGAAGTTCAGGGTGTCGCTAGTGCTCAGTTCAGGTACATATAAGTAATCAAATAGTGTAGAATTAACAGAATGTGAGGTTCATTCTGTGAAGGGTGCTAAGTTCAGGTGCAGAAGTATTGGCAGATGCTCAGCTCAGTTAAGAGTGTGATGCCTGTCCTAGGGGAAAAAATATGTACATGAACACCACTTTTATATCAGAAGTTCAGACTGCAAATAATGCTAAGTTCAGTTACAAAGGTATATGCAGATGTAACTTGTGTGCTAATAAACATTTTTTTCTTTTATGTCAGCAAGACGAGAGACGAATGAAGAAGCTTAGAAGTTCCTAGCACCAAGTACACAATCCTAAGCCTGTACGCGTTGCACATCCCACTCAATGGGTCACACCACAAACGCACCAACATCATTGCCAACCTGCTCCAGTCCAAAAATGGATGACACCCGAAACACATGGAAACTTCCAAGATGCTGGGTCACAGCACTATCCGCACAACTTTGTGCCTCCACCTAATTGGGTGACGCCGAAAATCCCCTGCGGATTCTTTGTATCCACCAGCAGACTCCAAAGCACGCCCATGGAGGAGGGGTTAGCTCAAGTCATGCGTGTAACTCTGGAGGTTATGCTGGTGTGCCTCATCAATGGCAAAGCGAAGCAACTAAACATGATCCCAGGACAAATCCAACAGGAACACACACACGGAGGAGAGTGCTCTGCACACTACCACCGTTGGATCCTCCTGCTGCTGCTGCTACAAGTCAGAATTGTACGGGACATAAGGTATATGGATTGCTTCACAAAACAAAGAGAAAACCAATACCAGGATGGCAATACCTCCACAACCACCTCAAGCAAAAAGGACGCAAACAAGAGAGAGGCCATCTTCAGCTCTCCTTCCTCCTCGTGATCCACTCCTGCATCCTGCTATGATTACTCCGCCGTGCCCCATCCCAAAGGGACAGCAGCAGACTCCGGTGGAGTTGCGATCATACACGCACGTAAGTGAAACAAAAATATTTATATACGCATCTTGTATTATCTGCAATTTTTTTTTGCTCCCTCCAAGATAAGAAATTCATAGACTGCATTTTAACGTGCCGCTTGGATTATTTTTTTCTTTTTCTACAGATGTCGGATCTCCCGGATTATATAATACCAAGACTAAAGATGCGATTCCAAGATGTAGAGAAAGCAAGGGAATTTTATAACAGATACACTAGACACGCTGGTTTTGGAATCTGGAAGACGGGAGGGAATGACAATCACAAGTATTTTGTTTGCGCGTTCCAAGGAAAACACACAACTTCTGTTTCAGAGGCTGACAGGCAGTGAAACAAAACATCGCAGAGGACAGGCTGCAAAGCAAGAATGAGGGTGAAGGTGCAGGAGGATAACACATGCGTGGCAGTGGACATTGAGTACAATCATAATCACCAACTCATGCAAACTGACGACATGCTGGTATTCTTGCACTCACACAAGAATTATGACCCAACTATTTTGGAGTACGTAAAGCTCCTGCAGTACCATGATGTCAAGCACACAACAATCATGTCCATGCTGTCTGAAAATGAAGATGGGAGCTACTTCCTAAGCATGACCGGACGAGACCTACTAAACCAGTAAGTATTCAAACATCCACATACTGCAATGTACATAGCATCCTAAGTCACAACCCTTTGCTAGCAAAAATAACAAATGCATGTTTGCCTGTAATTTGCAGGAAAGCCATGAATTCAAGGAAAGATGATTTGGATGATGTATTGAAACTTGTTTCATTATTCAAAGACATGAAAGCAATCAATGACGAGTTTTTCTATGACATACAAGTAGACAAGGACAACTCAATTAAAAACATTTTCTGGTCCAATGCAAGCTGTCGAGGAGCGTATCAAGACTTTGGCGATTGCGTAACATTCGACACAACTTACAAGACCAACAGGTTTCATATGCCTCTCGGAGTGTTTGTTGGAACAAACCATCACTTGCAGTCAACAATATTTGCTGTTGTCCTGATCAGAGATGAAGATGCAAAGTCATTCAAGTGGTTGTTCGATACATTCATGCCCAACTTGCATTCTAACAGGTGAGTTAAAAAAACTCTACAAGTTTCATCATCTTTTCAGCCTATGGGTCTGTACTGGGTATATTTGGTTTTATCTGAAAATAATGTAAAGCAAGAAGTTCAACCAATGTTAGCACAGAAGTCCAACTAACAGTACAAAGAAAGCAAAATTATCTATCAAATGTTTAGAAAATAATTAGTTATGAATGTGAAGTTCAAATACAGGAATCATAGAAGTTCAAAGGACAAAAGGTGTAAGAAAAAATATATTTAACATGTTCAGAAAAATATAGTTATTTATGTGAAGTTCAACCACTGGTACCACTTAAGTTCTAGAACACTGCTTTAAGAAAATTCTGAGTGTGACACTACTAGGTAGTCCTGCTGCTACATGTGAAGTTCAAGCACTGGTACCACAGAAGTTCAAGAACACTGTTGTAAGAAAAAATACATGTGACATTTTTAGATAGTCATACTGCTCATGTGAAGTTCAAGTACTTGTACAACATAAATTCACCATCAGTGCAAAAAGAAGCAAATTTCATTTTTTTTAATTCATGCAGACCAGTGCCTGTCGATGGTGAAAGCTATACCACAATCATTTCCAAACACCGTCCACAAGCTATGCCGTTGGCACATCATGAAGAAGTACAGGGAATACCTCGCGTTGCTGTACAAAAAGTATAAAACATTCAAAGAGGAGTTCATAGCTATATTAAACTGGCCACTGATGCCAACGGAGTTTGAAGCTGCCTGGGCTGAACTCGTGCACAAGTACAACCTGGAGAAAGACCAGATGATGATACAGGTGTGAAGTGATAGAAAAATGTGGATTTCAGCATATTACAAGAAAATTTTCTGTGCTAGAATGACTTCCACACAACGAAGCGAGAGCATGAACCACGTGCTCAAGAAATGGTTTGTCAAGGGGACCCAAAACCTGCACAAGTTTGCTAGGTGGGTAAATGCTTGCATACAAACTCGGGTGCAGAAGGAGAACGAGCAGACAATGACCAGCATGGTATGAAGACAAAAAAACAACCCCATCATATTGTGTTTTCCTTCGACATGTGCACTTTGAATTTAAAAAAATGAAACCCATGACTCTGCTTCGACTATAATCTTATTTTTTGACATGTGTAGACCAATCCTATGACAAAAACAGCTTACGGCTACGAGGAAGACATGTCTATCAAGTACACGAGAGCCTTGTACACCGAGATGAGGACTAGGATGAGAAAAGCCATGCTATTTCGCGCAAAACCTACAGCAGAGCCCACTAAGTACCTTGTGTACTACCACAACAAGGTTGGCCATGATGATGAAGAAAGATTTTCCTGGTGAAAGCATGAATTCCAGGTTGTACCTGACCCAGAGAATGAAATATACGAGTGTGAATGCAAGCTTTGGACACACACAGGTCAGCGGAAAAACAAACTCATTAAATAGCTAAAATAGTAGTATCATATCAAAAAAATATGAAACTCATTGCTGGCTCACAAAGATATTTAATTCTGCATTCATCACAAAATGCAGGCCTGTTCTGCCTTCACATCATGAACATACTAGACTACCTGAAGCCTGACAAATTTCCACACAAGTATATCCTAAAAAGGTACACAAAGACTGCAAGATCACAACCAACATTTGATACAAGGGACTACAACACAACTGCATCGGATGGCAGCTCAAGACTATCGAAGCAAGACACCTTGCTGCAGCTAAATTTGATGGTTAACAAGAAAGCAATGAGATGTGACCAGCAATATGACAGAACCTTCTATGTTCTCAAGAGGCTCGTGGAAGAGCTTGATGCAATACATTCAGCAAATTGAGCGGATGCTGACGAAAGGATGGCTGAAGAAGATGGTGAAATTGAAGATGACCTTCATTATTATGAAGCTGAAAAGCTCCAGACAGCTGCTCAAGCAAACCAATGCAAGCAGGATGTTGACCAATTATTGCAGCAACAACAGGAGCAGACGATGAAACTGCCGCTCTACTCTGAAACAAAGGGTAGGAAGAAAATTTATGCAGCTATGAAAAGTGACAAAAGAGCTCAAATAAAGGCACCATCTGCAGAAAGAGTGCTCATGATCAATGAGAAGGAGTGCCACTTGGACACAGGAAGTGTAGTGTGTGCAAACAGGTTGCACGACACAACAAACTCACATGTCCAACACTCTTAGAAGGAAATGATGCCGAGGAGGTCAAGCAACCCAAAGTTCAAAAACAGCAGCCCAAAGTTCTAGAAAGCAAGGGACCACACCCACAGAAAGCAAGTAGCAGGATTTGTAGCATATGCAAGGAGTATGAACCACACAATGCAAGAACATGCCCGAAGCGCGCAGATGCTGAAAAGACAAGCAAAAGACCAGAAAAGAAACAGAAAGCTAAAACTAGAGCCAGCAAAAAGAAAATAGTTGAAGAAGAACAAGAGGAAGAGGAAGACACCATCGAAGAAGACGAAGACGAAGAGGAAGAGGAAGAGGAAGTGGAATGCGAGGAGGAAGAGGAAGAGGATGATGAAGAGGAAGAGGACGATGAAGAGGAAGAGGAAGAGGTACATGTGAAGAAAAAACCAATACAACCAAAGCCTAGGAGGAGCGCAAGGCTGATGAATAGTTAGACTAGGTCAATTAAAAAAAGCAAACTTATGTCATGTCAATCTGTAGAAATATTATTCCACTTTTGAAAAAGTATCTTAGGAGAAGCTTACTCGAACTTTTAATGTTGAAGTTTAAAAGAAATTATACAGTAGAAGTTCAAGTGAGCTTACTACAGAAGTACTAGTATAGTATAAGAGGAGGTGCTGGTGATGTAAAGTATGAAAGAGCAAGCAGTAATAAAATGAAAAATATACAGTGTGAAGTTAAGTAATATTACTGCAGAAGTCCTGCTATATTATGAGAGGAAGTGCTGTGCTGGTGATGTATTCCATGCTAAGTGCAAGCAAGAATAAAAATGAAAAATATACACTATGAAGTTCAAGTAACATTACAGTGGAAGTTCTGGTATATTATGGCAGGACGTGCTGGTGTTGTATTCCATAATAGAGCAACCAGCAAATAATTATACAGTTTTGAAGTTCAGGTCAGCTTACAGAAGAAGTTCTGGTATATAAAATCGATGTAGGAAAAAATATGCTTAAAAAATAAAGTTTTGCCGTATGAACTTAGGTTAGCAAGCCTAAGACAACGCGCTCAGATATGAAGTTTTGTTTGGATACGTGCAGAAGTTCATGTACAATGTCGGCAAAACATAAAGAAAAGTTAAGGAGTGTATGAGAATATTTTTGCACAAAGTTACAGTTGAAATCCATTTGCAGTTGAAAAATCACAAAAAAAAACAAATATAGATTCTATGCAAAAGCCTACGTAATGGTTGCGTTGAAAAATAACAATACATTACACAACACAGAAAATGCTATCCATCTGAAACCAGCAGCCTAGCCAGATCTCAAGCAGAAGTTCAAGTCAAAATATCATATGTTGGGGCCCAAAAATAAACAACACAAAAAAACAAGCAGTTCAACCATAGCCGAGGGAGAAGTTCAGCAACACCTGTTGGGGGGAAAACATACAACACATGGATACTAAAAATGATGCAGTACATTGAAATTCACAAGCCAAATCATTCTTCACACCAAATACATTTGTCCACAATAACATAAGCAATAGTGTTGCAGCTATAGATACACAAATCACTAAAACATTCTTAAAACCAAATCTTTACGGAATCGTTCCAACCATTATCAAACCTAAAATCTGTACGAACTCAAATCAACACTGAAAACTAATGCTTCGAATTCACGGGCCCAAGGACGGGATCTCTTTAGGGAGCTCTGCACGCATGACTTCATTCTTCTTGCTAAACAGTAGAGTGTGCATGAACTCAAACTTCCAGTCATCTGCAGCAGCCTGCAAACAAGAAATGAAACGATGGTTTAGTAACGGATAACTAAAACAACAGCAGGAGCGTCTCAGCAAAAACACACAAGAAAAATGAAAAGGATGATGAGACAAGAACAATGACAAAACATACTTCCACATCACCAAAATCTTCAACAAGCTCATCGCCACCATATGAAAAGCAGAACTTCACGGCAATCATTATTCTTTTGCTTTGGAACATCAATAAAAGTCGGCCTCTTTGCAATAGTCACCCAGTTAGGCTGCTTGCTCGCTTTGTACGCAGCCTTGCCATACACCTCCTTGAGCAACCCAACAAATCTCTTGATCTACCAGAAATAACAAATAAGACGAAGTCAAAAACATGTTAACCAAAATAGTTAAGTTCAAGTACATAAAAAGCAACACTTACATAAGATCCAGCTAAACAAATAGCAGAAGTTCAACTGTCAAATGATAGTCAGTTCAAGCAGTATTACCACAACAGAGACAGAAACATATTTTGTTAACAAAAGGCATAATAACCTGTGTCAAACAAGAGAATATGAAAGGAGGTTCAGGCTAAGAAACACTCACGATATTTTGGCAGTCTCCGTGGAAACTTGTTCGTGACATTTCCATATCAATGTAAGAAAGTGAATCAAGGATGTCAATGCTCCCACGATATCTATTCAGCACATACACACTGTAGTGCGCCATTGGGCCAATTGGCTTGAATAGTATCAAAAAAACCTGCCAAAAATGAAAGAAACGGTGAACACAAACTATAAAGCATACGTATTGAACAACCTGCATGAACAAAAACTTCTTGACAAACTCATCAAAAGGATGTACATAAAAATTAAAAAAGCAAGAGTTAAGAAAACCTAACTAGCTTTGCGTTAAGAAGGTCTTCTCCCTTGCGAACAAACATTGGGAGGAGTTTAGCCGAATTTTTTGCATCAAACTTTGGAACTGTTGCAGTGAAAAATCATACTCCAGGCAGTACTGTGCATTCACAAAAACAGAATTAAAACACCTCCCAATTGCCACTACACCAAAACTAGAGCAAAAAAGGGAGATAGGGGTGCAAAGAACTAAAACATGTATGAAGTAGGGACTAAGTACAACCCTGTCAGCACAAGAGAATATATCAGAGGTCTCCATTATCCTTCCACAAATTTATCAGATAGTCCATTACGTCTCCTTCCATCTGCTGCCCTTCACCGAAAAGAGTATAAATTACACGTCATGTGAGGTCAATCACATTCCCAGGGATGGTAAACATGTAGTAGCTTGTGCTGCGGATTTAAAAGGATGGGGAAAAATATTAGAACTTCAGATACAATAACAAACAGAAGTTCAGAACAAGGGGAAATGAACAAAAGTTCAGATACTATAACAACCAGAAGTTCAGATACTATAACAACACAAGTTCAGACACTATAACTCCAAGGCAGGGGATAAATGAATAGAAGTCCACATACTACAACAATAGAAGTTCAGACACAAAGTAGCATCTCTGGTAGCAACAAAGTTAAGAAGAAGAAAACTCACTCAGAATACTTCTCTAGACCGTCTTCACTAAACACATACTGTTTCAACCTCCGGGCCTCGGATAGATGAGGGTAACTGTACTTCTTCAGGGGAGCGACAGCAGAACGCCACTTTAAAGGCAATCTTGATGCTCTCTTGGAGGAAGTTATATTGCCAGAATCAACTGCCGGTTTCCTCTTGGTGATGACAGCATTCTTCCCATCTCTCCCAACAACAGCACTAGTAGCAGATTTATCATTCTTCGGGTAAGCAATCTTCTCAAAATCATCGCCCGACGAAATCACTTCTGCTTCAGCTGCTTCGACTGCACCAACCTTCCTGGAGCAAGGGGTTTTGGGAGTACCACAAATACCACCAGCCTGCTTCCCCAACATGGAAGGGATAAGTGTTCGAGGTCTACCATCTTCTCTCGGAGTTGTACTCACCGATTCCTCCCTGGGCTGGTATTCTTGTGACCCAAGGAATGAGTAGTGGTAATCGGTCAAGTCCAATGGATCCACTGTCAAGCAAAAGGAAGATGAAAAAACACCATTAAAATATAACTGAAGTTCAGGCACAGCACAATGTGTAGTCCAACTAATATAGATGACATGGTTACTACTCAAGCTGACCTAAAAAAATTAGTTGCATTTAAAACTAAATGAAGTTCAGGCACAACCAAAGGCACAGTTCAAGATAAACTGATGAACTAGAAAACATTCAACTACACCTAACAAAAGCATAGAAAGGCATCATCTCTGAAGTTCAAGTAGAAGAAATGCTCGTGCCCAATTAAGCAATGGAAGCAAAAAAATACTGAAACAAAACAAACAAGCAAAATAATAAATATAAAAATGAAGTTCATGTACAAGAAATGCTCCTCTCCATCTAAAAACAGCAGCCCAGCCAGATCTCACGCAGAAGTTCAAGTTCAAGAAAAAATGAAGTTCATGTAAAACAAAACATGCAGTACAGGTAAGCAGTCCAAGTTCCAAGACTTACATGTGAAGTAGCCAAACAAAGCTTGGAAGTCTTTCTCAAACAGGTTAGAAGAAGCGATTGAGTACAGCCACGTCTTCCTGATATCCGCAATATTTTCATGGGAATAATTTGCAAGAAGCCCATCGTGAAATGAATTAACATTCGTAAGCATGAAGAATCCGCAGTCGATACTGCCATCAAACACAAAAAAGAATGGTGTTAGAACAAAAAAGGAAGTCAATGAATAAAAGACGTCGCAGATTAAGTACAACTACAGTTAAACAGAAGTGATAAAAAGAAAAGTGGAACTCATACTTGTTAGTTTGATGGGGGGCATAAATCCAATCCAAAGCGAAATGGTCGATGGAAATAGGACTAAAGGGTGTCTCCCTGTCATTGCTGGCATCGCTCCAAAGCTTCTTGATGTCATCGGTCATCCGCCGAAACAAGCGTACTGCATAGTCATCGTCTGGTCCATAATAGGAGTCGAGAAGCTGGAACCTTGAATTCTTCAGGTCAAGATATATCGAAACCCAATGACCAACACCACCCATGGAAGCGGGAATTTCAGGAGGGTCAAAAGTGGGGAAAACAACCTGAAGCGACATAAAGACACGAATCATTAAAAACTGAGAATTAATATCAAATGGTGCAAAGAAAAATAAAACAATATTAACACAGTGGATTGCAGTACAAAACTAATACAGAGGCAAAAAACAAGATATTGCATACAGAACCATGTGCATCCATGCTATCTGGACCAGTCGCCAAGAAGTACTTCCTCACACGGGAATCAAATTGACCTCTCAAAATCTTGTCCTAAAATAATGCAGAGAACACCAACATATGAAAATAAAAAAAGAGATATACAAGTTTTAACTAAAATGATAAGGAACAAAACACAAAATAAATCACTATATGGTTGACTTACACAAACCCAATACGGCAGGATGAGTTTATCCGATCCCTGGTACTTCACACGTAGACAGTAGAGTGCAACCTCAGCCACATTAGATCGAAGCATTCCGCGAGAAGCAAAAGATATTGCGACATCTTCAACAGAAGCTTCACACTCCTTGTTTTGGAACATAATCATTGATCTAAAACAAGCAATAGAAAGTAAAAACAAGTTCAGCATCAAAAACTCAGGAAATTCATAACACATACATGCACAGAAGTTCAGCTATATCACAACAGGCAGTACAAAAAGGCCAGAAGTTCAGCACCAGGGAAGTAAAAAAAAATAGAAGTTCAGCAACATAGAGTAAAGAAGTTCAGGTACGAAACCACACGCAGTTAACAAGGGGTAGATGGATGTAAATATTGACCAGCTGCACTCCCCTCTTGGAACGATCATTCTTAAGGCTAGTTACACTGAAATAAAAGTCATCAACCTCTTTTTGAACGACAGCAAGGTCGCTATCTGCCAAACAAAAGAAATAGAAATTAAGGGCAACATTCAAAGAACATAGATTCACGACAGTTTAATTAATAGCAACATTCAATCACAACATTCAAACACAAGCACATCTCAGCTGCTACACCAGAAAACATAATAACCCATGCATTACAAACCCCCCCCCCCCCACATAAAAATAGGTTCACTTAACTTTATTTACAGACCACACGACAAAAGCACAAACCAGAAGTTCAACTTGCACCACACATGCAGTTCACATGGATAACACGCACAGAAACAAACAACAAAATGGACGGGGGTGGGGAAAGAAGAGAGGAGCATGATCCTCTCTTTACGGATTCTTTCCTAGACCAGTGGCAGCGCTGGAATAATCAACCTCCTCTCCATAGCCATCGCTTTCAGTCTCTTCATCATCAACTCCAGTAGACATTGCAGCGTCGTCGGGAGGACACTAGCAGCAGCTGGAGCAACTGGAGAATCTGAAACAACAAAAATTGTTGGTTGTGTTTGAACAACATCAACAGCAACTGATGGCTCTGCTGCAGGAGACTTCTCCGGGCATGCAGCAGCACTACCACCAGCCTCAACAGCAGCCTCAATGGGATATTTCTCCAAAATGATATCTCCAGCTATCTTGCCCTGCTCAGCATCAGAAACCTCAGCTTTCCTGCCCTGCTCAGCATCAGAAACCTTAGCGCCAATGGACGACTGAGGTTCAGTTGGGTCCACCCCGTCGGAGCAGCCGGTGCCTGACAAGGACTTGTGTGCAACCTTCTCTGAAGGAACACTAGCATCATCAACCTGCAGTGAAAAACAGAAAGTCATTACAAAAAGGGCACATAGTGATAAAATGCACAAACAAGTAAGATTTAAAAATGAGATAAATGGACAAGAAAAATGGTACTTTATTTTCACTGCCATGAAGCTCATCAACTAATACATCACTCGAGGGAGCAGGTTCATGCACAGGTGAAACATCCTCCTCAACCCTAGCACCATCATCAACAGCCTACAAAAAAATGTAGAACACAAATACCTAATCAGCAGAAGTTCACATTACATAATCACAGAAGGTCAGCCATGACCACTGACACATACTGGAAGTCCAAATACACTAAACATAGCAGGTCAGATATCAAACTACTCTAATACAAAAGGGAAAAAAGGGCCAGTTATTGAAATCACAGAAGTTCAGGTGTTGTAGCCAATGAAGTTCAGTTGCTATTGAAGGAAATATGCCCTATAGGCAATAATAAAGTTATTATTTATTTCCTTATATCATGATAAATGTTTATTATTCATGCTAGAATTGTATTAACCGGAAACATAATACATGTGTGAATATATAGACAAGCAGAGTGTCACTAGTATGCCTCTACTAGACTAGCTTGTTGATCAAAGATGGTTATGTTTCCTAGCCATAGACATGAGTTGTCATTTGATTAACGAGATCACATCATTAGGAGAATGATGTGATTGACATGACCCATACCGTTAGCTTAGCACACGATCGTTTAGTATGTTGCGATTGCTTTCTTCATGACTTATACATGTTCCTATGACTATGAGATTATGCAACACCCGTTTACCGGAGGAACACTTTGTGTGCTACCAAACGTCACAACGTAACTGGGTGATTATAAAGGTGCTCTACAGGTGTCTCCGAAGGTACATGTTGGGTTGGCGTATTTCGAGATTAGGATTTTTCACTCCGATTGTCGGAGAGGTATCTCTGGGCCCTCTCGGTAATGCACATCACTTAAGCCTTGCAAGCATTGCAACTAATGAGTTAGTTGCGGGATGATGTATTACAGAACGAGTAAAGAGACTTGCCGATAACGATATTGAACTAGGTATTGAGATACCGACGATCGAATCTCAGGCAAGTAACATACCGATGACAAAGGGAACAACATATGTTGTTATGCGGTCTGACCGATAAAGATCTTCGTAGAATATGTGGGAGCCAATATGAGCATCTAGGTTCCGCTATTGGTTATTGACCGGAGACGTGTCTCGGTCATGTCTACATAGTTCTCGAACCCGTAGGGTCCGCACGCTTAACGTTACGATGACAGTTATATTATGAGTTTATGAGTTTTGCTGTACCGAAGGAGTTCGGAGTTCCGGATGAGATCGGGGACATGACGAGGAGTCTCGAAATGGTCGAGACGTAAAGATCGATATATTGGACGACTATATTCGGAGTTCGGAAAGGTTCCGAATGATTCGGGTATTTTTCGGAGTACCGGAGAGTTACGGG
>LR880971.1:804466683-804482312 GCA_904067115.1 Aegilops sharonensis | reverse complement strand
AGACACTTGGTCACTTTGAGCTCATTATGATGATGCACTACCGAGTGGGCCCAGTGATACCTCTCCGCAATACGGAGTGACAAATCCCTGTCTCGATCCGTGTCAACCCAACAGACACTTTCGGAGATACCTGTAATGCACCTTTATAGTCACCCAGTTACGTTGTGACGTTTGGTACACCCAAAGCACTCCTACGGTATCCGGGAGTTACACGATCTCATGGTCTAAGGAAGAGATACTTGACATTGGAAAAGCTCTAGCAAAACGAACTACACGATCTTTGTGCTATGCTTAGGATTGGGTCTTGTCCATCACGTCATTCTCCTAATGACGTGATCCCGTTGTCAATGACATCTGATGTCCATAGTCAGGAAACCATGACTATCTGTCGACCAACGATCTAGTCAACTAGAGGCTCACTAGGGACGTATTGTGGTCTATGTATTCACACGTGTATCACGATTTCCGGATGATACAGTTATAGCATGAATAAAAGACAATTATCATGAACAAGGAAATATAATAATAATGCTTTTATTATTGCCTCTAGGGCATATTTCCAACAAAAACGACACTTGAGGAGGCAGTGGCGGCGGACACAAGTCCGCTGTCCAGAAAAACAGTACGGTCGCCCGAGGGCAATGTTGACGTTAAGCCCCCGGGCTCCCTGGATGATTCCTCCATGATCTTGATAGAGATCGGAGTTGATGTTGATGAAGGCCCTCATCCGAACATGACGATCGGAGGTAGGGCGCAGCCCTTGGTCGAACCAAGGTGACCAGTTGAGCTGGTGACGAAGATGCCGAAGTCGAAGTTGATCTGCAGGCGAGCCATCGACCTTTTGCCGAACACACAGCGGAACTCTCAATGAAAGCACCAATGTCGGTGTCAAAACCGGCGGATCTCGGGTAGGGGGTCCCGAACTATGCGTCTAGGCGGATGGTAACAGGAGACAAGGGACACGATGTTTTTACCCAGGTTCGGGCCCTCTCGATGGAGGTAAAACCCTACTCCTGCTTGATTAATATTGATGATATGGGTAGTACAAGAGTAGATCTACCACGAGATCAAGGAGGCTAAACCCTAGAAGCTAGCCTATGGTATGATTGTTGTATATAAGATTGTCTATCGACTAGCCTGGCCTCGGTTTATATAATGCACTAGAGGCCTAGGATAACAAGAGTCCTAGCCGAATACGCCGGTGGGGGAGGAGTCCTTGTCTTGATCGCCAAGTCTTGTGGAATCTTCCTTGTATGCGGCAGCTGTCCAGACTGGCCCATGAGTATGCGGCCCTAGGGGTCCTCGGCCCAATCTAACTGATCGGGGGACGACGTGGTGAGTACCCCCTAGTCCAGGACACCGTCAAGAACCTTTCTGAAGGCGGGCTGCCCTCTTCTTGTGAAAATCTTCTTGCTTCTTCCTCTTGCGTTGGTCCTCCAGAAGAAGCTGAAGAGGCACATCCTCAGGTTACGTGACAGGTTCGGTGCCATCAACAGACTGCGACTGCGTCTCTGACATCTGAAGAGAGCACAAAGGATCCGGAACGGAATCAGAACCTTTGACTGACGGAGCCCCTTGCTCGACAGCAGCAGTGTTTTCTGATAAATCCAACTCAGATAGAACATCATTTATGGTGCTCACAGCTTCCTCCTCTGTGGACACATCTGCAAGAACACAAAAAAAGCAAAGCAAAAAATAAAAAAAGTCAGGAAAAAAAATAAACAACCGGCGGGAACAAGTTAAAGAAACATGGCTCGAGAATTTAAAATGAAAAGAAAAGGAGTTGCACATACTAGGTGAAGCAAGAGCTGCAGAAGCAAGATCCTCGAGGCTTGAAATATTCTCAGGGCTCAAAGCAACCTCAGCAATCACAGTCAAAGGAAAAATGGGTGATTTAGCCGCATAAGATATTGGAGCATCAGTATTAACTTCTGAAGCTCCATCTTGATCGCAGGCATTTTTACTAGAACTATTCAATTCATCACCAACTACAAAAAATTGCAAGTAAAAAGGCAGTTGACTTCTAATCCGCAATACTACACCAAAGGGAGTCCTACTTTTAAATCAATTACCAATACCCAAAAGTTCAACAATACCTAACAAAGCAGTAAACACAACAAACAATCTACAATTTACATACTAAATATAGAACAATCTACACCAGAGGGGCTACTACATATAAGATGAATGTCCAGAAGTTCAACAATATATAACAAAGCAGTAAAACAAATGCGTAGAACAGAAGTTCAACCAAATTTCATTATAAACAAACAATAACTAAAACCAGAAGTTCAACTATGTGACTCAAGCAAGTAGCACATAAAAAGATGTAGCATGAGCAGAAATACTATTTCACAGGCAAACTAAATATCAATACCATGAAATTCATTCATCTTTACATGCTCCAAATCAAATGGCCTTCGTTTGTTTGCACAAAAGACCTTGTGCCTGGCGGTGTTGAGAAATGTATTATTCTGATCAAAGGAACATAATTATGTATACATAATAAGCAAATTTCCACTGGTTGAGAAATGGGCTATTCCATATATATACATACTTCTCATTGCATCTGACCAGACGGAGGTGTTGATAAATGAATTTGCTCTCTCTTCTGATCAAAGGGTGCCTGGCCCCACCTGTCATATGTGCAGAAAAGCGTTCCCATTGGCCGGCCCAAGTACCGGGTGTGGAGTCCTTGTTTTTTGTGCTATTTTTAACTTAGAAAAATGGTCATGAATCCCAATGTTTGGGATTTCATTTTTTTGAAATTCATTTTTCTTACAAATTTGTAAGAACGTTCATGATTACAAAAGATGTTCTCAATATTTACAAATTGTTCACGAATTTGAAAATGTTCTCGATTTCAAAAAACATTCACATTTTTTGTTTTTGAATTTCAAAAAATGTCATGAATTTTAAAAATGCTACTAAATTGCAAAAAATGTTCTCAAAATTGAGAAAAGTGAATTTCAATTTTTTTCCTCAAATTTGAGAAAAAGTTCTTGAGTTTCAAAATGTGTTCTCGATTTCAAATAACATTCACAATTTTTGTTTTTGAATTTCAAAAAAGGTTCCCAAGTTCTTGAGGTCAAGGAGTCTGAGATCAATGAGGCTTTAAAAAGGATGAAAGGAGGCAAGGCAATGGGCCCTGATTGTATCCCCATTGAGGTGTGGGAAGGCCTCGGGGACATAGCGATAGTATGGCTAGCCAAGCTTTTCAACCTCATTTTTTGGGCAAACAAGATGCCATAAGAATGGAGACTGAGTATATTAGTATCAATCTTCAAGAACAAGGGGGTGTCCAGAGTTGTACTAATTACCCTAGAATTAAGCGGATGAGCCATACAATAAAGCTATGGGAGAGAGTCATTGAGCACCGCTTAAGAAGAATGACAAGCGTGACCAAAAATCAGTTTGGTTTCATGTCTGGGAGGTCGACGATGGAAGCCATTTTCTTGGTTCAACAACTTATGGAGAGATACACGGAGCAAAAGAAGGACTTGCATATGGTGTTCATTGACTTGGAGAAGGCCTATGATAAGATACCGCTGAATGTCATGTGTGGTGGACCTTGGAGAAACACAAAGTCCCAGCAACGTAAATTACCCTCATCAAGGACATGTACGATAATGTTATGACAAGTGTTCGAACAAGTGATGTCGACACTGATGACTTTCCGATTAAGATAGGACTACATCAGGGGTCAACTTTGAGCCATTATCTTTTTGCCTTGGTGATGGATGAGATCACAAGGGATATACAAGGAGATATCCTATGGTGTATGCTCTTTGCGGACGATGTGGTGCTAGTTGACGATAGTCGGACGGGGGTAAATGGGAAGTTATAGTTATCGAGACAGACCTTGGAACCGAAAGGGTTTAATCTTAGTAGAACTAAAACTGAGTATATGATGTGCGGTTTCAGTACTACTAGGTGTGAGGAGGAGGAGGTTAGCCTTGATGGGCAGGTGGTGCCTCAGAAGAACACATTTTCGATATTTGGGGTCAATGCTGCAGGAGGATGGGGGTATTGATGAAGATGTGAACCATCAAATCAAAGCGGGATGGATGAAGTGGCGCCAAGCTTCTCGCATCCTCTGTGACAAGAGAGTGCCACAAAACCTAAAAGGCAAGTTCTACAGGACGAGGTTCGACCCGCAATGTTGTATGGCGCTGAGGGTTGGCCGACTAAAAGACGACATGTTCAGCAGTTAGGTGTGGTGGAGATGCTTATGTTGAGATGGATGTCTGACCACACGAGGAAGGATCGAGTTCGGAATGATGATATACGAGATAGAGTTGGGGTAGCACCAATTGAAGAGAAGTTTGTCCAACATCGCCTGAGATGGTTTGGGCATATCTAGCGCAGGCCTCCAGAAGCCCCAGTGCATAGCAGACGGCTAAAGCGTGCGGAGAATATCAAGAGAGGCCGGGGTAGACCGAATTTTGACATGGAAGGAGTCTGTTAAGAGAGACATGAAGGATTGGAGTATCACCAAAGAACTAGCTATGGACAGGGGTGCGTGGAAGCTTGCTATCCATGTGCCGGAGCCATGAGTTAGTCATGAGATTTTATGTGTTTCACCTCTAGCCTACCCCAATTTGTTTGGGACTAAAGGTTTTGTTGTTGTTATTGTTGTTCCCAAGTTCTTGAATTACGAAAACATTAATGTGCTTCAAAAATATTGCCAGGATTTTAATAAATGTCCACGCATTTTGAAGAACGTTCCTCTATTTCAGAAGATGTTCACGAATTTAAAATTTTCCATGATTTGAAAAAATGTCTTGGAATCTCAAAAAATGTCCCACAAATTGAATTAAATTGTGACGAATTAGAAAGTGTTCGTGATATGAAAAAAAATGGTATTCCTCGACCCACTGAACACCAGGTGCGCGTTCTCATCGCTATTCCCCGACCTGCGCGGGGATCAGAGAGGATCCGCTGGAAAGAAAGCAGCTCGGTCCGTGTCGGCGGAGAACTGGGCCAAATCCTTTGGGCCTCAACAGGCCAGCAGACCGACCCAGAATCGCTGTGGCTAACTTTACTTGACCCCGGAGCCCTCCGGCCCTTCCCCCTCCCCATCGCCGACCGCCATGGCCGCCGACCCTAGCTCCGACCTCGCCAACGGGGCCCCGGCCCCCGCCCCCGCCGCGGGCGCCGCCGACAAGAAGAAGTCGCGCGAGAGCGAGCGCCGCCGCCGCCGCCGGAAGCAGAAGAAGAGCAAGGCGCCCGCTTCCGACGCCGCCGCCTCCGACGCCGACGCCGATGCGGGCGAGGAGGACAAGCCCGACTCCAAGCCCCCGGTACGTGGATGGGTTTCCTCGGGCGGGGCTGGCGGCGGCCTCTCTGACGCTGACGCTGGGTTGGTTTGGCTGTGCGCGCAGGTGGAGATCGAGGTGGAGTACGTGCCGGAGGAGCCGGACCTCGCCGACGGCCTGCTCGCCGACTTCAAGAGCATCTTCGACAAGTTCACCTTCAAGGAGCCCGTCGCCGCCGAGGTACCGGAGCCCGTCGATTACCAAAGCAAAACCCTACCTATGAATCTCTCTCTAGTTCTGGCTGCCCTTCAGTGGACCAATGGTTTGACGAGTTTTGTGCTGGCAGGATGGGGAGAAGAAGGACGAGGCCGCCGACGCGGCGAAGAAGGGGTCGGGGTCCGACTCGGACGACGACGAGCAGGAGACCCAGCAGAAGAAGAAGGAAGGGGGCATCTCCAACAAGAAGAAAAAGGTTTGCGTTTCTCTCTCTGACTGTCTGCCTCATTGTTGAATTACCTGTTTTTTTATGCGCGATTGTTGTGGTTTCGTAGAAGGCGCTAATCATGAATTCTGCTGTTTTGGTTTGTGCTTTGTAGCTTGAACAAAGGATGAAGATTGCGGAGCTGAAGCAGATATGCAACAGGCCCGACGTCGTCGAAGTAAGACACCCCCCTCCTTTTCTTTTGTTGTGAACCAGGTGTACTGGCAGTCTGGTTGGTGTGCCTGTATTGCTTTGAATGGATGTGTTGACGCAGCATCCTATACTTCTGCGCTTGCCCGTCTAGTGTTTTGCATTGCCAGAGGTTGCCAATGCTAATGTGATCTGACCACTACCAATGATTTCTAGCTGATATAACTCAAATTGCAATCGAGAATTTGGTCTGGCCATACAGTTGCCATTGGCTGCAGGCTTTGTAACAACACACTTCACCTCTAAAAGGTTATGTTAGGCTGGATTGCTAGAAAACTGTGCTGGCAACTTTTACCATCACTTGTTGATATAACTAAAATTGCGTTGAAGAATTTGTTTTTAAGTCATGTACTTTGTTAGTGAGGATATGTTTCCATTGACTGTGCAGTTTGTAACAACGCACTTTGTTAGTGAGGATATGTTTGATATTATCTAAGTTTTCTGTTTTATCTGAGTAAATAATCCGCAGTAAGGTTCATGGCAACTTAGAAAGTTTATCTTAGGCTGGGTTGCTAGAAAAATGTGCCAGCAACTTTCAACTTTCACCTTTCACAGTTGGTTAAGATATAGTATTTCTCTTATTAAAGGCCATGACAGCATGCACACACGTGTACCCATGAAGCTTGTATCGGTGGTGTGGAGATAAGATGAGATAATGTCACTAAACTATTTGTTGTGTGCAATCTTCTTTAACTCATGCAGTGTAAAATTGTTTATGGATTAGCTTCGACTGATGCAATTATGCTCCTCCTGCCAGGTTTGGGATGCAACTGCTTCAGACCCCAAGTTACTTGTCTATCTGAAGTCTTACAGGAACACAGTACCTGTCCCAAGGCACTGGTCTCAAAAGAGGAAATTCTTGCAGGTTTGTAATACATGTACAATGAGTTATCTTGTTCTTCATAATTTCGTAATGAGTACTTGGATGCACCTCTGAGAAATCAACCACACAATCATAATTTAGTGTTGTTAGTAGCGGAGTGGTAGGCAGATGCAAACAGACCATCGGTTTTCTTCGAATAAAAGTGTTAGAGCATCTCCCTCAATTAATATCCGTCATTGAACAAACACTGCATGCTTTCATGTATTGTTACAGAAGTTTTTTTCCAAACAAACATAAGGGCCAAGGGACAAACTAATGTGCCAGGCCTGAATTCACTCAATGTCGAACTCACTTTGGTTTTATCCTTGCATCATCGAAAAGTGTAAGCCCATAACTGCAACTGTTCGGGCCAGCACGAATATGCTAGTGTAACTCATTACAAAGTGCCATGCAGTACCATGGGGTGGGTCTTATTAGGAGAGGGGAGGGAACATAAAGTTGTTAAGGTTTTCCCCTCCCTCTTATACAGATATATAATTCTTGCAGGGATGCTGCAACTTCCTGGAGCAAGGTCTTGGTGGTACTGTACTTGAGTGATTGCTGTAGTATGAATGCTTATGTGTTTGATCTAGTTGATTCATGCTAGGCATTCCCTTGAAAGACATTTAGGTCCATCTAGGATCTTGACCTTTGGTCCTCCTTTTTTTGCGTATACAAGTATATCATATGCTCGGGCCTTTGCAACTTTTTTTATATCTCCAAAACATGAAATTACGCTTTGCTTCATATTATCTGTATCTTGTCGAATAGATTTTACATCACCATATTATTTCTTTCAGGGCAAGAGAGGTATCGAAAAACAACCATTCCAACTTCCTGACTTCATTGCTGCAACTGGAATAGAAAAAATAAGACAGGTATCTTGATATCTTGGTCCTTTGTAGCAATGCTATGGACATTGTATCTCCCTTGTCAAGTTGGTTCGGGAGTTTTGTTTTATTGGCACTTCAATTTTTATTCCACAAATGGGCAAGATGGACAATTGTAAGTAGCTTTCCAAATGCATTTTCAGGCATATATCGAGAAAGAGGATAGCAAAAAGTTGAAGCAGAAGCAGCGGGAGCGTATGCAGCCAAAAATGGGCAAGATGGATATAGATTATCAGGTCAGTTAATTCCTCTTGAGGCCAATCTAAGTTGCACATAGAAGCACATGCCATATATATTAGTGTGTTCTCCATAATGTGCAAGATGGATACAGAGCACTATTTATTTGCCCCTGATTATAGTTGCACATGCCTGCGTTTTCTCCTTGTGCTATACTTCTCTACATGCATATCTGTTTGCCAGGTGTTTAATTACCTGCCACTTAGGCACTGATACTGATAATGTACACGTGAAAATATCATAGCTGATAAGTACGATGTGTTTCTTCCATATGTTCAAATTTTAGACATGAGTTAACTTCTGAATGTGCAGGAAAGGAAGTTTCACCGTAATTTTGTTGTGTGCAGGTTTTACACGACGCCTTCTTCAAATATCAAACAAAACCAAAATTGACTAGTCATGGTGACCTTTACTACGAAGGGAAAGAGTTTGAGGTACTTTTTTTGCTTCGCTCTCTTCTTAATGTCAGAAACAGAGATAACTGATAATTGTTTGGGACATCCATATGTTTGTGTTCTCAAACCTGGCTCACTGAGCATAATACATGTATGAACTCAACAGGTCAAACTTAGGGAAATGAAGCCAGGTATGCTGTCCCGAGAACTTAAAGAAGCTCTTGGTATGCCAGAAGGTGCACCGCCTCCATGGCTTATAAACATGCAGGTATTGTTCTTTTTAAGAAGAAAAAAACTCCAGGCAGCTGGTTTTCTGGTTGACTGATCTCTTGTTATTGGCCAGCTATATCAACTGACATCAAATAATTTTGGCAGAGATATGGTCCTCCGCCCTCTTATCCTTCACTGAAGATTCCTGGTCTGAATGCCCCAATTCCTCCTGGTGCTACTTTTGGTTACCGGCCCGGGGAATGGGGAAAGCCTCCTGTGGATGAGGTAATTTACAACAAATGTGCTTTTCATGGGCTCGGCTGTAGTTATATGCGGCTTTTGTAATGAAAATAAATTCTTTTCTGATCTATTTATTTGTTTTGGCTAACAGCATGGACGCCCCCTCTACGGAGATGTTTTTGGTATCCTACAGCTGGATGAACCTAATTATGATGTATGTTTGATCGGCTAATTTTCCTTGAAGTTGAACTGCAGCTCTACTAGTTAACTGACTTGTGTTGCATCGTATTCCAGGAGGAGCCTGTTGACCGCAGCAAGCATTGGGGAGACTTGGAGGAGGAAGAGGAGGAGGAGGAAGATGATGAGGAGGAAGAGGAGGAGGAACTAATGGAAGATGAAGACATGGAAGCTGGCATGCAGTCTGTCGACACCATGTCAAGGTTATTTCTAGAATAATTATTTGATGACTAGCTTAGGTTCTTCCCTAAGGGAACTATGTTTTGACGCCTCTTCTTGTTCTGTTAATAGCACTCCCACTGGCGTGGAAACACCTGACGTCATTGATCTTCGGAAGCAACAGAGGAAAGAGTCTGAAAGGCCAACAGATAAGCAGTTATACCAGGTAAGGGCTTAGCTTCAGTTTTGTGGCATTTCAGGCCAAGATTGTTGTGGAGCTGCTTTACTTTGGCTTATAATTGCGGTTCATAACCAACAATTTGTTCTTTTTCATCTGAAGGTTCTTGAGCAGAAGGAGGAGAAAATCGCACCTGGAACCCTCTATGGATCAAGCCACACGTATGCAACTCTAATACAACCTAGTCATCTCTACAATATTTTTTCCAATGGATTTCTGTTTCAGCCATACAGAGAACTCATTTTGTGTCAATAATTTCTGATAGATTCCTGTTTCAATCATGTGGAGAACTCATTTTGTATCTTGCTGTTTTTGCAGGTATGTGGTTGGGGCACAGGACAAGGCTGGGGTTAAAAGGGTGAGCTTTTAACATTCCTTGCCCGAAGTATACAAGCATTCCCATACCGTGCATGCTCGATGATTCGTTGACACACCCTCGTGGTTGTCTTTTGCAGGTTGATCTCCTCAAGAATCAAAAGTCCGACAAAGTGGACGTCACCATACATCCCGAGGAGCTCGAGGTTATGGACGATGTTCTGGCAGCCAAGTAAGATCACTTCTCCCCCGCGTCTGCCAAGCTTTGCCTATCAGTAGCCATGAGTTGAAACCGTTAACGCCTTCCCTTTAATAAAATGATGAAACAGGTATGAAGAAGCCCGGGAGGAGGAAAAGCTCCGGAACCAGAAGGAAGACTTCAGCGACATGGTGGCGGAGGTATGTTTTCACGAGCAGTCTTGTGTATCTGTTGAGCCAGAAGCAAATACCAGCTTTCGACGAGCTGAATCTTTTTTACCGCTCCGATTTGCAGAACGCGAGCAAGAGGAAGAGGAAGCACGAGAAGGACGGGAAATCCTCCAAAAAGAAGGACTTCAAGTTCTAGACGGGGCGCCGTTTTGTTACCGTTCCTCTTCCGCTTCCCAGGAGGATGTTTCCATTTCTTCCTGTAGCCTGTACTCTACTCTAAATCAAGTTGTGTATGTATACTTAGCCTATGGCAAATGTTGAAGTGCCGGATGAAAAAAGAAATGAAGCTCTGTAGTCCATGCATGAGAACAAGTTATGATGTTAAATGTAACTGCTAGCATTAGTTTATTGCTGTTATGAAGAGTGATATGCTAAGTTTGCTATGATCGACATACGTGGTGAATTTACTGTTTTGTACTTACTATACTCATCTTAGAAGAGAGCTTTGAGTCCTCTGCTGGGGAACAGATGCTTTAGGGAATAATTTTTCTGGACAAATCAGTGTCTTGCTGGGGAACAATAATTTTTCATAGGCTCTATTAGTAATTTCATCCATCCCCAACCACCTCCAATCATCTCTTGCTTTCTTACAGAGAAATAACATGTGTTTTGTATCCTCTGGACCGAAGAACAGGACGGACATTAAGGTGAGACTTACATGTGTCTATTGGCAAGCATAACACGACACGGGAGAGTATCATGCAATGTATACCAGATAAAGATATTTACCTTTTGCCGGGCAAGAATGCTTCCTAACCCTACACCAAAATAGGACTAACGGTGGTTTATCATCCATTCCATTAGTACGCCTCAGTTTCATTCCTTGTTGATGATCCCATTCCATGGAGTAGGCTGACCGAACCGAAAACAATCTGGTTTTCGTATAACTCCAAACGACAAAATCATGCATGTCATGTTGAGGGTGAGGGATAGCAAGGGCATGTTGTGCATCAATAGGCCACACAGTTTGTCTAACCAGATCTTCATCGCAGTTATTAGATACCGGAACGATAAAGTCCGCCATCCGAGATAACAAGTGACCCCCTTTAGGAGTGATGATTTTTCTATTAGCACATCTGGAATTCACACTTTCTCTCAAATATCAATATTCTGACAGTTTCAACTCATCATATATACCCACTGACGGAGCTAAATCACGCAGATCTTGGGTAGGGGATCCCGAATTAAGGGTCATGAGATTATGGTCACAAGGACACGAATTTTTGCCCAGGTTTGGGCTCTCCGGAGAGATAGAACCCTACGTCCTACTTGTGTTTTATTGCTTTTGGAAGGAGTACACAATACAATTGATCTATACCCTGATCATTGTGTGTCGTCTACGTGTCCTAACCCTCGATTTATATAGATACCGGAGGTTCTAAGGTTAGATCCTCGTCGATTATGTACAAGAAAACATGTTGTGGATGAATTCTAATATCTTGGAGTATATCTCTTCGGGTATCTTCCTTTCATACGCCCTGGGCCCTCTTGATATGGCCCACTAGTGAATCGACATGGGAGTCCTTGACCCGGCTCACCAGGATGGCAGACGACGTGATGAGAAACCCCCCAGCCCCGCCATAATACATTGCCAAGTAAATGAGAATCCCTTTTTAACTTTGTGTTCATTAAATCACCAAAGGGAAGTACTTACCCTCAAAATAGTAGCACATAAACAGTCGGGATTCTCAAGAAGGCGTCAAGCCTATTTTGCCAACATCGCTAGATTGAAACAATGCATATATCTCAAAATCCCATCCCTACTTGATTCTCCACGGCACACATTTTTCACCTTGCCATCCAATGCATCCTCCTCTGGTTATCCTCGTCTCCCACAAAAAATGTGACATCGCATCAATAATTCCTTTACAATGGTTTTTAGGAATTTTAAAGAAGAAAATTGATTATGTGGCAATGGCTTGAACAACAGACTTGAGAAGAATCTCCTTTCCTCTAACGGATAATAGATTTCCCTTCCAACCACTGATTTTCTTGATAATACGATCAATCAGATACTGAAAAAAATCAGTTTTATCCAACCTCACACTGACAAGCAAAACTAAAATATTTCTCGTTTAGGGCCCCATCATTGATATTATGAATTGGACACATTTGTCATGCGACCTCGACACTCTTACTGGGACTGAAAAAGATGTTGGACTCATCAATAATAAGCAATTGCCATGAAGCGACACAATACATATCTAGAATTGACGTCAGCGTCTCAACATTGAGCATATTAGGCTTTGAAAGTGCGTTATATCGACTAGAGGGGGGTGAATAGGCGATTTTTATGAATTCTTCACTGAGGAATTTGCTGGTGAGGAAATTCCTAGGCAAAGAACTACTTGCAGCGGAATAATTACTCAGAAGTAAACATAACAGAACACAAGCATAGTCATCATGATGAAATGAAGACAAGCACAGAGTACAGGAAGCGTAAACACAGGATTACACAGGATGAAGACTGACAGACTGAAGAAATTGAACTGAGGAAATTGAGAAAGTCTTCAGCCAAAGTCTTCAAACAGATATGAACAAGCACACAACAAGTGAAATGAGGAAATGAAAGAGTTGAGGAAATAGAACCAGTAAGCTTGGTGAAGACAATGGTTTGGTAGACCAGTTCCAACTGTTGTCTCAGTTGTACATCTGGTTGGAGCGGCTAGGTATTTAAACCAAAGGACACACAGTCCCGGACACATAGTCATCACAGTATTATCCTTGAGCTAAAGTCACACAAACCTCACCCAATCACTCGTGGTAAGTCTTCAGGTGACTTCCGAACCTTCACAAACTTGGTCACCCGGCGATCCACAATTCCTCTTGGATGCTCTAGACCTTGACGCCTAACCGTTTGGAAGAAGCACAATCTTCAAAGGAAACAAGCGTCGGATCCACGCTGGATCAATCTCTTCAGTGATGCTCAATCACTTTGGGTTTGAAGGTGTTTGGGTTTGGGTTTTCCTCACTTGATGATTTTCGCTCAAAGTCCTCGGAGGATAGGATGCTCTCAAATGACAAGTGTCAGTTTCTCTCGGAGCAGCCAACAAGCTAGTGGTTGGAGGGGGCGGCTATTTATAGCCTAGGGAGCAGCCCGACATGATAAGACATAAATGCCCTTCAATAATATGACCGTTAGGTGGGTAGATGTTTTGGGACAGCTGGCGCGTAGCAAAGCAACGGTCAGAATTTTGACTCTCAAATTCCTCAGGGCTATCATGTTCTTCACTGTGTAGGCAATCCGCATTGGCGAATTCCTCAGTCAGAACAAATTCCTCAGAGACCAGAAGAACTTCGTCTCTGTCACTGAAGAATATGACTAAACTATATGAGATTTCCAATGGCTTCACTCGAAGGGATTGGTAGGTGTAGGATTTTGTGTTGAGCATCACATGGAAAATTTTCCTTAGTATTTCCTTGACCCCCTTTAACAGTACGGTGTTTCCTATGACTCAAGAAAGAGAAAATGAAACTACGAAAACAAAAGTCTTCATGCGTCATGTTCCTCGAATGAATTCCAAGTCTTCAAGGTCACACCAATTTCTTCACTTTCAAAGTCTTCAGAAAGTCTTCAGAAATCCAAAGTCTTCAGTCGAAGAACTTCATTTTTAGGGGTCGACTTTCTCTATAAATATCAAACTCCTCATAGACTTATAGACCCGTGTACACTCACAAATGCATCAGTCTCTTAACCTATAAGTCTTCAATACACCAAAATCACTAAGGGGCACTAGATGCACTTACAATCTCCCCCTTTTGGGTGATTGATGACAATATTGGTTAAGTTTTCAACAGGGATAAACATATGAAGTGTAAATACTGATATTGAGGAATTTGATTGCAAGATATAGAAGAACTCCCCCTGAAGATGTGCATAGTGAGGAATTTTCTTTTGAAGCAATGCACATTTGAATAGTATAATCATGGAGATCTCCCCCTATATCTTGTAATTCATACACGCATTTGACATATAATATGAAGAATTTGAAATGCATGATGAATTATGGTGACTGATGTAATTCAGCATGCGTGCATTGACATTAATGAGGAATAAGCATGCAGAAGAACACAGTAAAAGTATCAGGCCACCATGGAGTTTAAGATTACAACTCGATCCAGCAAAGTCATCAGAAGAACGAGAGTTGTAACTTAGCAAAAAACACCCATATAAGATAGACCCGCTTGAAGACTAACTCAAATTTCTCCCCCTTTGTCATCGAATGACCAAAAGGGTTGAAAATGAGGATTAACACCCCTGAAGAATATCATGATGATGGAGGAGCGCCAGCGTTGTTGGGGTCTTGTGTCGTTGTAGGGCCTGCCGCAGTGTCGTCCAAGTCTTCATACTCGTCCGTGTCGTGTGATGAAGAATATGAACTCGCGACCAAGGGAGGGACCTTGACCCTCTTGTATTTCTTCGGTGGAGGAGCAGACCAGTCAAAATCATCCTTGAAGCCCATTTGCTTCAGATCTTCTTCATCATAGAGATGTGACAGTATAGCCCAGGTGCGATCGAAGACTTCATGGAGGTAGTAATGGTTTTTCTTCACTGCATTATGTGTAGAAATCATGTTGTGAAGAATAGAACCAAATTGACGCTTAACCCATTTGTGGTTTCGATCCACCTTCTAGTGAAGACTAAGAAGCAATTCTCGGTCAGTCATCACACGAGGAGCAGTGGCTTGAGGAGTTGACTTGGGAGCATTGGCAGCAGAATCATGAGTGGCAGAGTCATCATTGGTGGAGTAAGATGCAGCTTTGCGAAACTGACCATCCAATGGACGAATGCCTTCATCAACAATAGCAGTGGCCTTGCCCTTTTCATCAGCTGAGGAAAATGTCCGCTTGAGGACTTCAATAGGGGGCAAGTAGCTGCCATGGTTGAGAGTGTCAGCCTTGTAGTTGAGTGAAGACCTTGTTCTAATGAATCTCATAATCCAAGGAGCATAAGGCTTCAGCTCAAACGGAGATTGTGCAACATTTGCCAGAGTCCTCATGAAGAAATCATGATAATTGACAGGAATGCCATGCATGATGTTAAATAGCAGATTCTTCATGATGCCAACAATGTCCTCATCAGATGAGTCGTGGCCTTTGATAGGACTCAAAGTCTTCGTCAGAATGCGATAGACTGTTCTTGGCACATACAACAAATCCTTCACGAGGAATTCGGTCCTTGGGGCTTGACCGGGCTTCAAAGGCTTCATTAGCGCATCCATGTAATGAGCAGTGAGTTCAGGTTCTTGGTACAGACAACGAGCACCTTCTGGTGGAGGACTGATTGGCAGGGCATGAAGTAATTCAGAGGCCGGTGCCTTATAATGAGTATTGTCGGTCATCCAGTCCAACACCCAAGTGTTGATATCATTAGCATCACCTGTGATGTGCAGCGTTGCGTAGAACTGAAGAATAAGCTCTTCATTCCAATCAACAATGTCAGTGCAAAAGTTGAGCAGTCCTGCATC
>LR880971.1:804439168-804450254 GCA_904067115.1 Aegilops sharonensis | reverse complement strand
CGTGTTAATCGTAAATACTCTACGCTAGTTCTATATGGGGCGACCCATGTAGGGTTTTCCCCACCAGTTTTGGATATTTTTTTGTTTTCTAGGACGGGTTTTATTCTCTTTTTTCCATTTACCTTTTTTCAAATTTGCGAATATTTTGTAAAATTATTGAAAATTTTATAAAATGCATGAATATTTTTGAAATTTCTGAATATATTTCAAATTAATGAACATTTTTTAATTTGCAAATTTTGAGCGAATTCATGAACATTTTTCAAGTTGAGATTTTTAATACTGCATTGGCATGGTCTTGAACTTGAGATGCCTTGACTCATATGCCATATTGAATTTATGTTCCAGTCAACTCATCTATAAGTTCAAACTTATAAAGAGATGCGAATAATATATTTCGACATCCTTTCATGGTAGAAATTTGCATGCTCAATGATTGCTTTGTTAGCACCCCCGTAGCAGCTTATTTTTTTAGAAACACCTGTAATTTTTATTCATACATAACTATTACACATACACTGATTTGAAGCTAAGACCCAAACAAAATACAAAATAACTTTTATGACTAAGAATTACAGTAAAATTTCTTGGAAACACCTTTTCGTGGTACCAATCTCTACTAGAATAAATACTTCTAAGACATAAAGAGGCTGCAATTTGACTGAAGCAACGAAGTTGTCACTCTTGCACCCACACGAACATTACCAATAAAGGTTTTTAAAAGCGTATTGAGTCGCTCATAGGAAAAAAATGGGAAGCCTTGGTCGATCAATATACTTTGACTAGGGATGATCCCCCTAGAAGTGCAGTTCGTCGAATCATGATATCTTCACCATGGCGTTGATAAAATAATTCACCTTCACAACGAATCAAACCAGCAAAAAATGTGTGACGCACTAATATAAACTCATCAGATGCGAATAATCAGATTTGTGATGGCATAAAACTCTTAATCTTATGACACCGTTTGAAAAATAAGAGTAAATTTATTTTCACAGAACTGTGATGATCACTAGACGTTGATGAAGGGCATATAGCTCTTTGAAGATTCAAGATCCCCATGCCTCTCAGCACCAAGATGGCAGCCGCAGGCGAGGGGACCAAGATTTCTCTAGCAGCGACGGCGACGGCGATGGCTGCTGAATGAGAAGCCCTCACGCACCCCTACGGCAGTTTTTTTTTTTTTGAGTAACACCCCTATGGCCAGGGCTTGCCTGATGAGAGCCGACACGCACCGCGGCTCCCCGTCTCTTGGTCCCGTCCCTTGTTTCCCCGGTGGCCGCACCGCCGTCGTCCTCCTCCCTCCCGTCTCCGCCGCGCCGCCACCCCGTCAGGTCTCTCTCCCTCTCCCTCTCCCTCTCCGTCTCTGGAACCTACTCCTAGAACCCTCTCCACGCCCCGCCCCATTTAAGGGTCCTTCTCATTTAGCATGAACCAGATTCGTTTCTTTCGTTTAGGCATCGGTAGCTGCGTTGTGGTCGGCTGACTGAGGTGTACTGAACCTGAAGCGGAGCTCCAATTCCGGCACCGGCGAGTCATGTCTGCGGCGGCGGGGAAGGAGGTGGACATGAAGAAGATGGAGCTTATGAAGGAGGTATTACGGCTATCTGTCCTCTGATGGATGTTTCTCTCCCTACCTTTATGCAGTCCTCCTCCTTTCGATTTGTTCGACGACAGTAAAAGATAGACATATAACCCGCATGTGTGTGTTATTCGGTTCAGGTAAGAGCGCACCAAGTGGCGGTCGGCGAGCTCAATAGCCTGCCTCCATCCAGGGTGTGTTTTACGATAGATTGCTGAATGAATATGGGCGATGGTCAATTTGGGCTGTTTTACTGTGATGATGACTTGATAGTTGCTAGGTAGTAGCAACTGACCACTAGCCACTACACTTGTCTGATGCGCAGGCCGCGTACCAGAAGACCTGCAACATCTTCTTCCGCAAGGACATCAAATCCGCCGTGGCGTCCCAACAGAGTACGGTCGATGCTCATTGCCCGCTTTTCTTGTTGTTTTATGTGTTGCATCATTCATGGTGATAACATGATTCTTCTCTCTCCAATTCCTTATTCAGAGCAACTTGATACTGCCAAGGCGAAGCTGCAGAAGCTGGATCAGGCATCATGAAGGGTCACTGCAGGAATTAGCAGCTCCACGGCACAATAAGCGCCTTTGAAGTCGCGACTTATACTGCTTCTGCTGCTTCATTCATACACCTCCGTGAATCCTCTCCAATCCAACTGTCTTAGGAATGGCAGACAACGTGTATGCAACTTATATAGTTTTCTGTGTAATAATGGTGGTGTCATTACAAGCTGGTTGCCAGTTATGATCCAGTCTCATTTCTTTCTGAATATGGAGAGTAGATACCGGACTGTAGTCAAAATAGAACCATTATATGAAGGTGATATGATGATTTCAAGTCTTTCTGAACCGATAATCCAGTGACAGCTAACAGGGTTTCATATATATATATATATATATATATATATATATGCATATTTATGTCCTGCCGGATTGTTGAGTATTCGGTTCCTATGTATAGCCTGTTTGTTGCTGTTTTCCTTATGTTGGCTTCCAGACAGTAATTAACCTTGGATCACTTTGGCTCATGTCATAGCTTGTCATGTATCAGCTGAGGCATGTACTCGCAATCTTGGACAGGACTGGCTACAGGGGAGACGCTGCTCTGTTCTCTCAACTGACATCAAGGTTTTTGAGCAGAAAGAGGATTTTGTTTATCTTTTGTGCCATTTCAGGGCAAGTGTTGCATGGCATTAACTACTTCTAGTTTGACTTTCGTCCTTCTTTGCCTGTCAATAGATATAATCCTGTATAAAATTCAACTTGTGTATCCCAGGAGATCATGAAATTCAAAACCCACGCAGCGATTCATGCCCATAAGAGAGAAACAAATTGCTAGTTCTGGGGAGAAACAGGAACGCCCTAAGCACTTCAATAGTAAGTACGACTGAATATATGTTTGTGTGACTATGTGGACTTAGAACAAAACACGCTCCACAAAACCACAACGCAAACAAATAGATACTCAGACGAATAGGGTTCAAGTCGGCCATCTTAAGCCAGGCACTAACCGTAATAGGTTTTACAATTATAGGAACTACCCTGCAGGTCACCGACATTCAGTGCAACAAGCCTGAACATAGAATGGAGATGAACAGAAAGTCATCTCGGCGGAAAAGACAGCTCAGGCAGGAGAAACTCGTCTTGTTGGATAGACAAATCAGATGGACGGGTTCAAGGTAAATGCCTAAATTCAAATTTGTTGTCTGCTGGCGGGGCCACGTGATGTGGTCTCATCATCAAACTGATCTCCCAGCATCTGTGGACCTAACTTCTGCATCCGGTCAAGGACCTGAAAACAATCATCTCTTTTAATTCTGAACATGAGATGAATAATATGTAAACAGCAGAAAGACATGATTTACCTCGTGAAGCTTTCGGTTTTTGATATGACAAAGAAACACTAGGCTTCTCCTACAGCATAAATCCCCAGTTCGATTTCCGAAATACAAACAAGTTGAGAGAGCAAACATTGAGATTATGAGTGTAAGACACCGTTATCGCGACCACACGAGAATGAGGTTCTGAAGTGAAACCAAACCTGTCGATATCACAAGAAAAATGTGTTAAGTTAAGTACTGCAACAGGTGAGCCAGGACAGGGATGGCCTGGGCAATCCCTCCAATAGCATATAATTGTATGATTTGTTGTTTAGTCCAAAAGAAAAACTGGGCATATATGGTAGAAGTATACCTTAGAAAGATATTGAGCGATCATGCCACATAGCTCCCATCAATTTCAACCTCTAGCTTGCTTGTTGCAAGCGATCTGCATTGTTTTGATAACTCAACACTGCAGTCGTAGATCTCCAGCTTTTCCAGTGAAGGTGGGAGGCCTCTGTTGGGAAGTCCCGCGATGAGATTGCAATCTATGATCTTCAACGTCTTGAGGGAAGGGTGGACGCACAGCCGTGCAGGAAGATCTATAAGTTCACACTCATTAAAATGGAGCTCTTGCAGGGACCTAAGGAGCAGAAGCGCTCTCTCTTGCTCATCTGTTAGTCTCATTTCATCCAACAAAGTAAGCGTTAGGCTTTGGAGGCATGTGAGGCCCTTGCAGAATGATGTGTTAAGGGGAGACAAATCATCGACCTTGAGACTTTCCAATGCAGGGAATAACTCATAGCTATGACTTGAAATTCCCTCAGTTGGCTCATTACTCACCAATGAGGTAAGGGAACCCAAGGCAGGGGAACCGAGTATTTTCAAATGCTTGAGGTTCACGAGGGATCGCAAGCCCTTTAGTGAGACGAGCGAACTGCAGTACTGAATTTCCAAACGTTCCAGCGCCGTGCACGAATGCAGCTGTAAAGATTCCATGCTTGAGTTCACAAATAATACCAAAGACCTAAGGGTTCCAAGCGACTGTATGCCCTCTATAGTGATGAGCAGATGGCAATTTTCAATTTCCAATTCTTCTAACGCTGTACAGGAATCCATCTGTAGATATTCCAAACTTCCTTCAATTACTTCTAATTTTCTGAGGCGTGTGAGATTCCGCACAAAGCAGGGTCGCAGTGCTTTTTGGGGATAATCAATCCAAACAAGTTGATCAAGTGATTGTGGGAGGAGACATCTTCCCTTCTCTTGAGCATCTTTATCAAGGGAGGTAAATCCAACCAAATCTTCCCTACTCCCATCAAATATTAGATGAGGGCATTTACCAATGGTTATCCTTATGAGATTCAGCGGAATGTGCACGACTCCGTCAACATCTGAGTTTGGCCATGCATCATCTACATATCCCGATGACGAAGTCTCGGAACCTGAGATAAAGTTTGATTGAACCTTTCCTTCCTCTTCTATCTGTAGCTGTTTCAACTGCGGGCATTCATATAAAGTCAATTCCTTCAGGGCTGGTGAATGTTGCAGCATTAGAGATAACAACTTCCCTGTTATTCCACAATCTCTAATACAAAGACTTTCAAGAGATGGGAGAGCAACCTCATTTGCAGTTATCATGTCTTCACGGGTCTGCTCTGGCACAGCATCTGAAGAGAAAAGTTCTCTGCAATACTCTATTTTCAAACTCTTTAAAGAGATGAGCTGACTTAAACCTTTGAATGAAATAGATGTCATGCTTTTGCAAGACAATATTTGCAAGTATTTTATATCCTTAAGATTACTGAATGCCAAAATTTTGTCATCGAGTGCCATCATCTCACTCGGAAGTCCATATCCATAAAGCTTTAATGTTTCCATGGAAAGTCCCTCCATTGACATAATTGTTGAAACACTAGTGATTATTAGTTTAGAAAGTGTGGCTGAAGGCGGAAGAGGGGTCTGTACTTGCAAACGAGGACAACCGACCATAATGAGTTTCCTCAGGCTAGGCATCGACGACTTAAGCTCGGTTTTGTAGTTATAACCTTTCTGAAACAGATCAAACACCTCAAGTGCAGAACAACTCCAGATCTCCAGCACCCTTAAACTAGACTTCATATCCCCCACAGAAGTACATGAACATATCTGTAAATCTGGCATTCGATCTAAAACCAATTCCTCCAATGGCGGAACTAATACTTCTCTTACTCTCCGCATGTTGCTCAGCTTCAACCTTTTAAGAAACCGTAGCATTTCCAGAGATGGAAGTATTATCCATTCTCCGCAATCCTCTAGATGAACCGTATGCAATGCATTAAAGAAAGCAACATCCAATACTTGAAGATGGAAGAACTTGCTCAAAACACGAGGCAAAGCCTTCTGCTCAGTATGACCATATTGAATTTTTAGATACCGAAGATGTGTAGGATTTGCCAAGCTACACAGAAAGGAATTAAAATCAGGAGATGTTGCAGACATTTGCAGCAGACGCAGATTATTTGCTTCTTCAAAGACATCTTGGAATGCTTTGAAGAAAAAGGAGTCATATTCTCCAACTAACACCAATGTTCTCAGTTTTCTCACTGATGCGACTATACTTTGCAATGAAAATTCAAACCTCTCATTACGAGGTATATTCCCAGTCTGACCATCCCTCTGATATACAAAATTGGTTATTATGGACAAATGGTGTATAGTTGGCAAAATTTCATTGCACTGCAAACCATCCAAAGCTGCACACTCTGTTCTTGAAACTAGCCTTGCAAAATCATGTATCAGGCCGCAAATAACATAGAAAGTTTGACATTCAAGTTCAACCTGCTCGAACAAGCCCCGGTTCACCAAGTCAGTAAGATAGTACCGTCCCGTCTCCTCCAAACTCTTACTTGAATGATCACGCTTCACAAATCCATGTGAAATCCAAAGACGAACTAGCTCCTCAGCAAGAAATCCATAACCGTAGGGGAATATAGAACAATATAAGAAGCATTGCCCTACAGGGTAGGGCAACTCATCATAGGAAAGCTTCAAGGCAGACATAATACCACCAGTGTGTTGTAGGGATTTCCAATCTTCAGTCTTCAGAATGTTATTCCAATGATCCACAGTAAGATGATGTCTTAATAGTGCCCCAACAGTTTGTGCTGCTAATGGGTTTCCTTTCAAATTTTGTGCTATTTTCTGTCCTAAGTCACTGAGACTTGCTTGCTCTTTGTAATTCTCATCACCAAATGCACATGCTTTGAACATTGGCCAGAAATCAGCATTTTTCAAACCATCTAAGTTAATTGGTCCAGTTGTACCTCTGTTTTTGGCAACAAATGGTTTTCTTGTTGTCAAAATTATCATATTGCCAGTTGCACCATCAGAACTGAACGGAGCTAACAATTTGTTCCATCGGCCATCATCCATGCCTTCCCAGAGATCATCTAAAATAAGTAGAACCCTCTTTGATTTAATATGACCCTTCAAGACCTCCTGAAGCTTGGGAAAGCTGCATATGCCATCATGTGTTTCTTGGGAGACGTGATCTAACATCTCTCTTGTGAGTCTCATTTCATCAAAGTTGTCGGACACCCAAATCCATATCTTGTGATCAAATTGACTTTCCACAGCTAGATCATTGTATACAAGCTGAGCGAGAGCCGTCTTCCCAACTCCTCCGATGCCTACAATAGGCAGAACAGTTAAGCCGACAGTTGCTTTGTGTTCTTTTATCAGTGATTTGATGGATCTCTTCTCTTCATCTCTCCCATACACTTTCCCTTGAACAAGACTTGATGTTCTTCGGCATGGATCTGAGATTGTACTCTGACAGGGATTTGAAATTGCACCACCGGACCCAAGTATCTTGAGAAGCCTTGTGATAGCCTCTCGTCCATCTTGCAGCTGACAAGTAATGTCTTGTATCCTTTCGGAAAATGTGTCCTTGTTCCACCCGTTTGGGTTAGCTGTGGTGATGTGTGTTGACTCCGGACCGGTTCTCATCCTTTCTCTGCTGAACGAATTGCCAGTTGCAACAGGCATGGGTATTGTAGTAGCATCGGTGGTGCTGAAATAAGAAATGGATCATGGATCGGCAGTGACAACGCTCTTAAGCTGATGCACAAAAGAAGGGACTAATAAAATGTGTCGGTACAAGGCATTAGACAATTTAGGTACCTTGAAGAAGGGTCACTTGCTCCACGTTTCTGGCGACAACCTTTGCTTTTGAAATGATTGCGCAAAACTAATATCCCCTTATTGGTTTCGCACATAACCTCTGTTTGACAGCTCTTACATCTTGCTCTGGCACGCCCTCCGTTTTGTTCAAACTCTGTGATTTCGAAGTGATTCCATTCCTTGGATTGTAACCTGCTATTACCGCTGCTCTGTCCATCCGTTTCGAGCAGTGTCTCTAAAGCACAAGAAAAAGAGAAGCAGACATTTAGCATAGTAGTCGTGCTCCAGGGAAAATAAATTGGAACTGCCAATTATAATTGGATCTAAACGCAGTACTAAAAGTACCTGGCTCGAGCTCCTGCTTGAGCCTGTAGCCGTCGAGCTCGTCGACCACGTCGTCGGCGTCGTAGAGCAGCTCCTTGAGACGAGCGAGGGATCGGGTCAGCGGCTTGTTTCCGGCCGCCCTCCCCTGCACAGCAGAAACCACCATCTCCACCGCCTCGACCTCAGACTTGAGCTTCATGGTTTCGTTGCCAAGGCCAGCTTGGTGGATCCACGAGTCCAGCTTGCCGCCGGCTGGAAGATTTGCAAGGATGGTGTCGGCAAGCCACCCAATCGCAGGCTCCAGGGGTGGGGTCTTCCACCGTCTCCATCGGCAGATCCGGCAGAGCAGTGGCAGCAAATGGAGACGACAGTAGTGGGAAGCAACGCCCAAGGAGGACACTACCTGGAAGGTTGGTGGCTGTGACTGCTTCGACCAGCATTATCGATTGTTAATCCTATCATCTTGTCAGTGCGTATCGAGTCATGGCTTCTGTAAAGCATGGCGGCATGGCTGTAAAGCCTAAGCACAATGCCAAACTAATGATGGCTCCACTGTTAGAGCATCTCTAACAGATCCCGTATACCCGGTCCCGCAAAAATCGGCTTAAACGATACCGTAAAACAAAGCGGCGTAATTTCTAATACATTGATTATTTTGATCCTTTTTTAAATAAGTGTTGAACACTTTTTAATACATTAAATATATTTTTAATCCGTGGTGAATATTTTCCAAGTACACATTCATTTTTTTATTCCTAATTTCTTTTATTTACAAAAGGCAGATAACAATTCTCCATGAAAAATATTCACCATGGATTCCGTCTCGTGCCGATACATCTGACGGCACTCATTTCTGCTAAGATTCGTGCAGATGCATGGCCCATCTAGATGTAGTGTTAGTATATATTTTGTATTTTTTTTCTAGTCAAATCAGTGTCAGCTTGGGTCCGAGGTCACTTTTTATCAGACAAGGTACACATGCAACTCTCTTCTCTCTCTCTACTCACAGAACAAATCCATAGACTTCATTTCATTGTATACAATCTAAAGCAACAATATCTTTTAAACTATAGACACGCTTATGAAGCTTTTATATTTTTGGATTACTGGCACAAGAACTTTAGAACTAGACCAATTTTGAATACATTTCAAACATATTTAAATTTCGACGTTTCACATTTCATATGTGAAAAAACACATTTCACTAGAAAACCCATTTCAAGACTGTGAAACATGTTGTAATATATGTATTTTTTGTGAAATAAGCTAGCGAAAAAAAAATGTAGGTTCTGAAAGTGAAAAACAATCTGAATTGAAATGTCAACTTGTGAAACCGTTCATTTACAAATGTGAAATGGTTTTTTGTTAATAGTGAAATATGATCTTTAAAAAAATGTGCAATTGAAGTACATATGATTTATCTGAAACAAGCCGGTGAAAAGTGAAATGTAAGTTTTGAAAATGAAAATGCAAATTTCCGCTTCGCTGGTGGCTGTGAGCCTGTGATTGCTTCGACCAGCATTCTGGGGCTGCGTTTTCTGTCCGCCCGGTGCTCTGCACAATGAGATACACGCTGGTACGAATTAACCATTGTTAATCCCATGCGCATCGAGTCATGGATGTAAAGCCTAAGCACAAATGCCTAACTACTGATGACTCTCACTGTTAAACCTAAACTAATATACGATGTGCTTGAGGCCCGGCAAAACCGTTGATTAAAAAAAGTCCATCCTATCAAAGCATGCAGGACCTGAGAGGCTGAAGTCTTCTGTTCTCAGACACATCCACACCCAAACGCTCATAGGAGAAAGAGAAAACGTACGTAGAGAAGTTTCATATGTTTTTTCTAAAAGGAGGATAACCCCCGTCCTCTGCTCAGGAAAATGCATGCAGCCATATATATTATTAATAGAGCAAAATCCAGCAGCCGAACAACATCAACCCGGAAAAGAGCAAAAAACAAACCCTGAGGCCATATACCTCGCGACAGTAACTCCCCTAGATCGAGAATCACTAACCCTGTGATACAAGACACAACATAAATGAAAAATACACAACTCCTAAGCTACCCCTTCAAGAAGGATCACCGCACGTGCGCCGATGATGGCGAGTTCACCACAAGGTTGAACTTCGGATTCTTAACCCCAAAGCTAAGCTTCAATCCACCACCTTCAGCAAGGACACGACGCAGGCGCGCGACGACATAGCCCGATCAGAGATCTTGTATTTCCACCGAAGTGCATAAGCTCGTCGTTGAAGCTGTCTGTATCATCCGTCTTTATCCGTCTACCAACGCCTCGATAGCCGGATACCTCTAGAGGAGTCAACGAAAGACAAAGACGTCCCATACCGCATGTCTCCCGCTACTATCGCACCACCTTCGATCCAACAACAACAGGCTAAACTTGAACCTCCACCAGAGCCGCCGTGCATCACCTGCCGGTAGCAGGCATGACTTGACGTCCTCCGTATAAGACGTCGTGCGTAGCATCCGCTGGTAGCACATCCACCGGTGGCTTCACCTGCGAACCACAGACACCGCCCAACAACTCCGAGAGAGGCTCATGCGTCACCTGCCGAGCTGCATCGAACCCGGTCTGTTGATGGAGGGGACGTCCCATACCGCTAGCAGCCTCAGAAGGCCGTCACCATCTCGAGATCCGGACTTCGAGTCACTCGCATGACTCCGGAGTCCGCCGCCGTTGATGAAGAGGGGTGGTCGCCCTGATCCGGACACTACATGGAGCACCCACCTTCGCGCCAGCCTCTGTCATCGCCAATACAACGGCAACCGGCCTCCTCTACCGATGTGCCAAAACGATTTTTTTTCCAGAAAAAAAGGTCGCCCTCCTCTAGTGACCAGGGGGTGATACCTTACGCACCACCATAACCTTCCTCCCTCCTTGTCCTGTCGCGGCTCGAGGGTGGTTCCCTCGGTCGGATTTCGAATTTGGAGCTGCAAGATCTGGTCCTATGGCAGGTGTCCCGTCCAAGCACGACGCGTGTGTCACTCACATCATCATGTTTCCGTTTGTGGTAATCGTACGTCGACCCAAAATGGCCAGCACTCGGGCAAGCTGCTCATGTCGACATCGTCTATTGTCTCTTTCTCTATCACCCGCTTTGATGGCCATGGTCTCGAAAGAATATATATATATATATATATATATATATATATATATATATATATATAT
>LR880971.1:804420911-804438419 GCA_904067115.1 Aegilops sharonensis | reverse complement strand
CCCCCCAGCCCAACTATATTTTATCATGAACTCAATTAACTATATTTCCTTTTGTAGCTTTCTGCGCTACGTCCTGCCCTTGCAGATGACCGTGAGCCTTCTTCGTGTAGTACACGATGGGGCCATGATCTGTAGGGCAGTGGCCCCAGCAGGTGCTGGGACGTTGACTGCACTCGGCCTCTTTGACACGGTGAGCTATCACGTATGCATAAACATCCACATATGCACATACCATGTTTTGTAACTGAAAATTTCCTGTTACAGGTGATGATGGGCCTACTGCTAGTTTCCTCTGTCTGCTCGTTGACGGTGTCAGACCTAGTGGGTTGTTCCCTACACCAGTGCCAAAAGTTCGCCGACGGTACCTGCGGTCTCTACTTGGCAGCCGGTGTGCTGGCTCTCTTCGCGGTGGCCACCAGCGTCCCGGTGGTGTACTACAGTCCTGCACCGGCAGTGTATGCTGCCCAGGCCAGCAGTAGCTCCACCACTACTAGGTACAGTTTAATCCTGCCAGTGTATGTTTGGCATGCAATTTTGAAAAAAAGAGGAAGCATCCCATTTTTAAAAATGGTTTGACCTTGCATGTTTCTGCTTACTGCTACCTCTGTACCATAATATAAGACGTTTTTATAGTTCAAATTGAACTAAAAAAACATCTTATATTTCTAGTGAATGTACATGTCAGCTGCCATATAATTTGCTTCGGCCTGTATTTAGTGCTTTTATGATTTACTGTTTTGATGCTACAATTTTGTTAGTTCGTAGATGTTGCTGGTTTGTTCTTAGAAAATATTCAAAGTTGATTCTGTTGTCTCTGTAGTTCAAAACGTTTTGTATCAAGCTTCTAGGTTTTGTCACAGATAGTAATGCTTTGCTCATGTAGTTGTTGCATGTTCAACTTGTGTCCAAGAAACTTGACCTCCTGTTCCAGTTTATACTATTAATTAGTAATTCAAACAGATCATTATAGTTTTTTAGAAGTGGGCTTTTGTGTCCAACCGCCCTGAATTTGTAGAGAGGTCAGCTGAATAAATTTGGTTACTCTGATCTCGCAAGCATAATGATTAACTTTTGTATATATAGATACTCCGACAGCAGGTATAAAAAAAGGCACTCCTACAACGAAAATCAGTTTCTGAGCCCGGGCTCAGATGATCCCGAAATCTACACCACCGATTCACATGTGGATCCGTGTCATCCAGTGTATTTCACTATCGTATTCTCATTTTCCCACTGAACCACTGTAGCGTAGACATTGCAACGGCGCGTTACAGTAGCGAGGCAGAACAGGCAGCAGGCTGATGGATCGGCGTGTTTTCAGAGCCAGGCTGAGCCATCCACTCCACCGGTCTCCAAACGGCGTGTAGACGGGCTGGCTAAATGCACCCACCCATCGTCTCGCCTTCCACTTCCATCCAGACGCACTCAAAACAGAAAAAATCCCCATTTCATACGTAGCAGTGACCATTGCTCTAGCCCTCCAAATCTAGTGAGAATCCCCATTTTAAATGCAAATAGTTATTTTCTCATTGCCCCGGCAATCACCTCTTGCTGAAAATGAGACCAAACTGAGTTTCAGCAAACTGCAATTTATTCAGATAAAATAAATGGCACATCGAACATGTCCTACCAAATATTTTAATTTGACACTTCAGTTACAGTCTGCCTAATGCATGTCACAAATTATTAAGAAACAAACCTATGTTTACAGTCTGTGACGTGTCTCTCCAAACCGAGGAACAAGCGTGGAGCAAAGTTCACAAAAACACACCAGAAAATCCTCGGAACTACATATTATCAAAATTCAGTTTTCATGTTTCAGCAACACCCATCCGCCTAGTGCAAGTGGTCCGACGATGTCCTTCCATGCCATAATTCTTGCATTGGCCAGGCCTCCGCGGTTTTTTGGGTGCATCCCCTCTTTCAGGACACATAGTCCGCTTATCGCCCTATCGGCGACATATGTTGCAGAATCTTGAACGCATGCTCAGCCCCTCATACGGTGCCTTCTCCCTGCAGTTTGTCGGTCTCCTGACCCCTCTCTGCTTCTCTGGTACTGTTAGCCCATGCAGAGCATTCACACTGACAGAGTTCGCAGTGCTAATGCATTTTTCGGCAATTTCGTTGCTTGCCAACACAAGCAATCTCTCCGTTCCCAGGTAATGTACCAGGAACTAAGCCGGCCATGCGGTCTTCAAAACCCAGACCATCCCTCCTCTCAGCAAAAGGTGCCCCACTCACCATTAAAGCATCCAGAGTCCAGACCAACATAAATGTGATTGAAAGCCTCTACATCCATGGCTTCCAAGTAAGGCAAATTTTAAGATGGTCCCAACTCTGTATTTTCACTGTTTATTATTCATCTCATGTTCTGAATAAAAAAAAAAGATGATTGTTTTTTCAGGTCCTTGAATGCATTCAGAAGACAGAACCAGAGATGTTAGGAGATAAATTGATCTGCCAGAAATGATTGAAATTCCAGGAATTAGGAATGACCTCGCCAGCAGACACCGAACCTGAATTTAGGAATTTACTTTGAATATGTCTGAGCTGTCTGCTTCGACGAGCTCCTGCTCATCTCCATTCCAAGTTCAGACTTCATGCGAGGCAAAAGGCATGCCTGCTCTTACCGCGTTTCTGCACCTGTTAACCACATCCTTGAATATCAACGCTGTAAGTTGTGCCTGACACCTGCAGTGTAGTTGTGAATAACTAGTACTGTTAGCGCCTGCCTTAAGATGACAAAACTGAGCTATGTTCATCTGAGCATCTTTTGTATTGTCTGTTTGTTGTGGATTGAGACTTGGAGGTGCTTAACAGCACGTGTGTCACCATTCGTGTTCTATTCAGAGTTAACAACATATTCACACAAACATCATACAATTGTACTACTATTAAAGTGCTTAGGGCATCCCTGTTTCTCCTGGGTTACCTGCGACAAAACTTATGTTTCAATAAAAAAAAATGCTAAACGATATGTTTCTCTCTTTGTTTGATTTCGCTTCAGAACCTCATCCTCACATCACGTGGTCATCTTGATTTTGATGTCTAGATAATCATGCTTTTTTTCTCTCCACTTGTTGGGATTTCAGAAAGCAAACTGAGGATTTTATGCTGCCATGTCGAAAAACCCTGTGCATTGTTTTGCTACAATATCAGAAATCTGAAAGCCTTGACAGATAAACCTGCTTTTTTCTTTTAGTTATTTATCACATGTTTAGAAATGAACAAGATGATTGTTCTTTCGGTTCTTGACTGAATGCAGAGGACAGACCCAGATATGTCGTTGCAGTCTGCGTCATCAGGCTCGGGATGCTCCGGGGGAAACCCTAGATCTGGGTCTTCCGGATCGGATGATGATGGCGTTTTATCGCTTTCCCTCCTGGGGGCATCGTTTTGGAGCAAGTGATGGCTGGGGGATGGTGGAGCGGTGCTTCATCTCACACATTGATGGCGGCGGTTATCGGCGGCATGGCGCTGTGGAGGCTCGGCGTCCGATGCGCGAGATGGACTCGCGCAGGAGGAGGTAGCTGTCTGGCGTCATGGCGACGTCGATGACTGAGTGGCCAGACAAGGTAGATGCCTCAATATGATCTGAAGATGGACCTGTGGAAGATGGCGGCGACGACACACGAGTGCGTCTGACCGGATTGTGCCTCAGACCCGGTATGTGGCTCGGCTGGGGCTTCCGGTTTTCGATGTTAGGCTTAGGTGAGTGGTCTGGATAGTGGCCCAGCTAGCACCCCTTCATCATATGGATAGGAGTAGCGGCATATGTTGCCAAGATGGTGGATTCAGGCATTTTGTTGTAATACTTTGTAAGGTCAGACTAAGGCATAGTCTAGTGGTGGGAAGGGGTTGATGCCTTCCCACCCACTCAGGTTCAAGGCATGGTACTTGCAATTTGGGTTTGTTGCACTAATTATACTGTAAGGGGTTCCCTTACAGTCTTTCTGTCAAAAAAAAATCAATAAAGTGGCTGTATGCATCTCTCAGATGCAGAGGCCGGGGGTCATCCTCCTTTTCTAAAAAAAAGATCAACATGTTAGGATTGATCGAACTTGTGTCTCCGTCCATCAGAATTCGGGATATCCTTGGACACCGAATTTGAATATGCGCGCACACTCTGAATCTGTCTGTTCTGTCTCCTCTGGCGAGACGATTTCCTGCTCATCCATTTCATGTTCAGGCTTATCTGTATCTCCAAACATTTTAAGGTGCTCAGTTGAACTAGTATCTCCAAACATGTATTTTTCATATCACCATTCTGAATTTCTCGCTCTCGAGAACCTCATGTACAGGTTCCAGTGGGCAAAAAGACAAAACTGGATTCCCTTTATTTGCGGGTTTAAAAATAAACTGGATTCCTTTATAAGAGGGTGTATTCTGAAACTCATGAGTGAAACTGTATTAGTAATTTTTCTGATGTATACAATATATGTACAGTGTGTATGAAACAAGTAGACATGAAAAAATGCATTTAAAATAAATGTTAAATCAAGTATTTGAAACATGTGATTTACAAACCTTAATATTTGAAACATTGAATCTCAAGAAGCATGCTCTTAGCCTAGGAAACATGTGTTGGAAAATATAGTAGAAAACATAAAAAATCCGCGCTTACGAATCATCCCAGGATCACCATGAAGAAGCATGTATGATTGGATCTAGATTAGATCGCTTACCAACGTAACACAACAGAGAGGAGAGTTGGTAATGCAAGTTGATGCAAGTTTTGCGGCTAGGTTGTACCTCCCAGCAATGAGAATTTTGTTGGGAAATGTAGTAGAAAATTAAAAAAAAATCCCTACGATCACGATCACAGGAGCACAATGAAGATGCATTAGAGGTTTAGATCGGATCGTTACCAACTTTGAGTTGTAGTGGAAGAAGAGTTGGTGTAGATCTTTGATGAAGTCCCTTGGACCGTTGACGAATGATCTCCCGAACTAAAGACTGAAAGCAAGACCTTCTACATATTGCACACGTACGGGTTTTCCGATCAGGCGGCGCTTCACCGTCCAGAGTTAATCGTCACTAGAGAATTAGTCGTCACCAGAGAATTAGAGGGAGAAGAAGAGAACCTCATGATTATGATGATTAGAGAGAACTAGGTCTATCTCTAATCTAGATCAACTCTAAATTAGAACTAGAACTAGAGAACTAGAGGAGGCTCCAATTCGTCCTCAAAGGGCAAAATCCTCTAGTATATATATATATAGGTGTAGGGAGCGAGGGAGGGGGTGCCACATAAGGGAGGAGGACTCCCTTGGTGCGCCAGCCTAGGGGAGGAGGAGTCCTCCTCCCTCTCCAATTCGTCCCCCTTTAACTTGTCATATAAGCTAGGGGGCGCCGCCAACAATTATTGGGCCCTATGGGCCAATAACTCTCCACTGCTAGACCATTTAGTATTTTCTTTAGCCCATTGATATTACATAAATTCTAAAAGTCTCCAAATCAATATTAGAACCTTTTGTCATCATTTCCGTAAGAAAAGAACCCTTTATCATTCATTAATGTCTCCGGAAACATATTTCACCTATATATCATTTCCCGGTATTCCCTAGTATTCCCCGAAACTCTTCCGGTAACCTCGAAATGCTTTCGGTTTCTCTCGAAACTATTTCTTTTATTCTTGAAATTATTCCAAGAATATTTTCTCATATTTCACATCCACTAATACTCAACATATCAAAATTCCCTTAACTGTGTGACCCTGTAGATTCAGTAAAACATAGACATAAACAAAACTTCTTTTCGTCCAATGATGAATAGCGGAACTGTGGACATCCATATTGACCCCTATGATTACACGAATAATATTCGAGTGAACCTTTGGTTATTGTATGTTCTTTCGTTTGATTCACGATATGTTACAAAACTCGAGGTGAGATATATTGGTATCCTCTTGAGTCATTATGATGCTTATCATACCGGTCTCCTCATTATCGGTTTTGTTCTCTTTCTCATTGACATGTTCTGACATCCATGTGACCTAGTCACCTGAATCTGACCAGACAATGATGGATGTCGTCATGCCGAGAGGATCCTAAGAATATATCTCCGTCGTCGGAGGAGCAAATCCCGCTCTTGAGCTAACTTAAAAGGTTGAAGTTGCACAACATGCAAAGAGTAAGATAAGTATCAGTTCTGTCATTGGAGGAGCTGGTTTTAGATGCAATGACAGATTTACAGAGATGCTCTTACACTTCTGTTGGAGATTTGATGTCCATTTTAAGGGTGCTAGATATCCAGAGTTGCCCTGCACTTTGAGGTGTTTGATCCGTTTCAAAAGGGTTATAACTATGAAAATGAGCATAAGTCCTTGTTGCCCTGTCTGCGAAAAATCATTATGTGTGATTGTCCTCATTTGCAAGTATAGATCACCCTTCCGCCTTCAACCATATTTTTTGAACTATTGATCTGCAGAGTTTCAAAAAAATATGACAATGGAAGGATCTTCAATGGAAACAAACAAAATTAGCGGAAATGTACTTTTGTGTGAGCCTTCTGGTGAGATGATGGCTTCGATTATAAAATTTTGGCATTCCATAATCTTAAGGATATCAAATACTTGGAGATATTGGAGTGTGAAAACCTAACTTCTATTTCACTCAAATGTTTAAGTCAGCTCGTCTATTTAAAGAGTTTGAAAATAAAGCATTGGAGAGAACTTTTCTCTTCAGATGTTGTGCTAGAGCACACCCATTAAGACATGATAACTACAAATGATGTTGCTCCCCCATCTCTTGAAAGTATGTATATTCTAGAATGAGGAATAACAGGGAAGTGGATATCTCTATGTTGCGACATTCGCTGACCTTGAAGGAATTGCATTTATATCAATGCCCACAGTTGAATCAATAGAAGATTCAGTCAGATCTTATTTCAGTTTCCGAGGCTTCATCGGGATATCAGGATGATGTGTGTGAAACTCAGTTCGAGCGTCATCGGGATATGTAGATTATGCATGGCCAAGCGCAGTTGCAGATGGGTATATCTAAGCATTAAGCTCGAAGCGAGTAAAAACATATAACATTTGTACTAAACTTTCGCACTTGCTATATTTATTTTATAAAATTATAATCTTTTTTATTGCATCTTTATCTATCCATAATTAATAATAACATTATTTGATATAATTTTCTAACAGCTATCACTGAAAGATACACCACACACAATATACTAAATGCAAAACACGTATCGTGTAGCCTTAGAGTTTTTTTGTTCAATTTCTCTTAAAAATATGTTGGAACCCCTTAAACATTAAAAAAATAAAAAGAATGGAATGTTATATCTCCACCAATTATTATATTAAACTTGTGTAAAATGAGAGTGTATGTATGTGCACTGTGGTGCATATTTTAATATTCTTGAATACCGCGAGACAGATACATAAAATAGAAATATCCCAAAAGTGGTTTCTAGTGTAATAGTTGCACACAAATAAAATATATTATAATGTGTTTCCATGAGGATATTATCACATAATATCCGGCATGATGCTTTAATTGTGATCAAATGTGGTTTTACACGTTCATGTTGGTTTAATAATATGTTGGGCAAATTGTGTCTAAATTGAGCTTGATATTGAAATGAGACTGACTTTTATGCAAACCACGTATAAAACTGAAAGTGCATTTAGTTCCTAATGATATTTTTGTGTTGATGATAATGTGGTCAGGGAGGATAATATCTTTTATTAAGTTTATCTCAGGGCATTGGTCTCTTAATGAGTTTATATATATGGACTTGGTTGACCCCCACTTCAAAAAGAAAAAATATTTAAGTTTTCTCGAAGACTAAAAAGATTTTTATTGTTTTATTTTGAGTCACAGGGCAACCACACTATAAACCGGTGCTGAGCTGATTACATTAGAATGCGGATCATACAAAGCATATATACCAAGGCATCCCATTCCCACCCCAAAGATAATGGGTTAAACCCCTCCCAATATGACTACATGAAATCCTATATACCTAAGAGATCCATCTCCACTATCTTAGTTATCTTAACATGCAACCTATCCACATCATCAAGTAGGTCCATCATGTAAAAACATTTTTCCACCAACTCTTCATGCACATGCTCCCACTAACTCTTCATGGGCATGCAACCTATCACAACTGCGCATACGATCCACTCCAAATGTCCAACACGAGTCCCCGTTCAACCATTTTGTTAGAATTCACGTGTTTTTAATGCGATCGTCTGATTCCAAAATCCCAAACATCCATATTTTCTCATCCCCATTCTCTTGTGCTACATGTCCATGTTTTTTTCTCCTACAAGCCACATAATTGCACTAGATGTCTTCATTCCATTGAAACCCGGTGTTACAAGCAACCTTTTAAATGATGGAAGTAAGCTTCAGCTAATGATGAAGCATCCATGGTTGCACACCAGACAAGACAAATAAAAAGTATTATAGCTACCTGGGTATATTATGGTGAGAAGCATGATGTATTCAACAGTGACCTCATGAATTAGAAGCGACTTTTTTATATAGAAAATCAAAAATCAAATTATGAGTCAACTCGAATTTTATTTCTCTGTGCGGCCAATTTTTTATGAATGCGCATCTATAGTTGCTACCATAATTTTAGGTTAAGCCAAGGGTAGAGATGTCTCCATTGTCTCTACTCAACGTTGTTTTCATCACATATCGCCTCGCCGATATATTGTCAATATAATAAATTAACAGAACAAAAATCACACTCATTTTTGGATTTTTCATCAAAAAATTAAAATTTTACTCTAATCAACATTTCTTTCAGAAAAATTATCATCAAATTATATATATTTCATACTTTTTCATGTGTTTTAAAACATCAATTTTTTTAACAGTTCTCGCAACAATGCGCAGGGTATCATCTAGTTTTTAAAAAGTAGTGTCAACAATTTTTTTACAATGCATTAATATGTTTTAAATTCATGATGAACATTTGAAAAACTTAGCCAATAAAATGTTTGAAATATATATTTATTTGGAATATTCTAAAAAAGAAGAAGACACAAACCAACTACCAAACAAATGAACCAACGCGCTACTGGGCCTGGGATGCTTGAGTCGAGGGGTTCACACTGGCAAATTTGACACCCTAAAACGTCAAATGGGGTGGATCCTATATGACGCTCGTTAGCGTCGAAACGTCGTACCTTCCACGTGCAGAATTTGCTGTTTATTTGTTCGCTGCTGCTTTCCTTCGCTGTTTCGTGCTTTTGTTTTCATTTTTCTTTTGTGCAGTTTTTGCTTCCGGTTTTTCAATTTTTTATGTTTTTTCTTTTACATTTCGTTTTCCCTTTTCCTTTTTTCCTTTTTTTCTTCTCATTTTTTGGTGTTATATAAAAAGTGCACTATGTATTACAAAAATGTTCATCGTATATTAAGAAAATGTTCTCCGTATATTATAAAAAGTTCACCATGCATTGATAAAAAAATGTTCATAGTGTACTACAAAAATATTAATCAGAAATTTAACAAAATGTTCACCATATTCTAAGAAAATTTTCAACGTATTTATAACAATGTTCATTGTGTACTTAAAAAATATTCAATGTGTATTTAAGAATTGTTCAGCATATATCACAAAAATGTTTAATGGTCGAAAGTTTAAAAAAAATTCTTCCGCTGCGTTTAGTTCTTATAAGCTCGCGCGGCCTACATTTAGCAAAGATTGAGCAGCTCAAGTGTTATTGGACATCTACTGACCATCATGGGGGTGTTGAGTTCGATTCCTCTTAGCCCCATCATTCTTTTGGGGGATTAATAGCAGCTCGCTTTGACGTGATTGAATGGGCCGGCCCATTCAGATCGTAGACCCCGCGTGAAAGCTCGTGTCGTCAAATGGGTAGGGCGACACCCACGTGCGAGGAAAAATGGGCCGACCCATTTTGGGGTTGTCCACTTGTTTGCTGCTCAAGCGTTCTTTTTCGGTTTCCCATTGCAGTCTTTTTTGTTTTGATTTTTTTCCAGCTATTTCGTTCGTTGCACTGCTGCAATGTGTTTTTTGGTTTTTCTATTGTGGCTTTTGTTTTGGCTTTCACATGGTGCTTAGTTTGCAGCACCACTCCGGTGTTTTTTTTCCCATGCTCCTCTGTTGTGGATTTTGTTTCCATTTTTTGTTTTTTCCTTCCAGTTTTTTATTTTATACTTACATTTTTAATACATGATGTATTTCTTTTGAAACATGGTGAACATTATTTTAATACATGTCTACTATTTTTTTATTACATGGTAAACTTTTTAAATATATAATGAACATTTCCTAAATAAACGTTGTAGTTTTGTTAGTATACAACAAACATTTTTTTAAATAACTATTGTACACTTTTAAATACATTAAAAAAAATACTCCATGCCGAATAGTTTCAAAATAAACATTCATTTTTCTGTATTTTTATAATTCTTTTAATGAGGAAAAGCAGAATAAATAGAAAGTACAAATAAAAAGGATAAATATAAAATAACTACTACAGGGTGCTGCTTGACTACATAAACATAGGTTTGCACGTTACTCGCTCGGCCTTTGAGCCTTACCTCAAGCGTAGCCTGTCTATTTGGTGCAAATAGGCGTTATCGAGGAGCTCTTGTTCGCTGCGGGCAAGACAAAGCCCGTCCCGGGAACCCTATTTGACACGTGTTGACAAATAGATAGCGCTCACGCACCCCCCACACTATTTAAATATGGGCCAGACCAGGTAGGTTTTTTCTCCGAGCTGATTTCGAATGTTTTTCGTTTGGTTTTCCAAGACGGCTTTTATTTTCCTCTTTTGTTTATCAAATTCACAATATTTTTCAAATTGGTGCACATTTTTTTCATATTTGTGAACCTTTTCTGTTTCATGATTGTTTTTCAAATTTGCGAATTTTTTTACAAACTTGTACTTTTTCAAATACATGAACTGTTCTGAATTCTTGAAATTTTTTCAAATTACGTACATTTATGAATTTTCAAGATTTTGTAATGTACGCTGATTGATTTGTTTAAACTTCATGAACATTATTTTAATACATGAAAAAAATTTGTGTTAAACATGGCGAACATTTTTTATTATGTCGTGAACTTTTTTTAATAAGCAGTGAACCTTTCCTAAATACATGGTGAACATTGAATATTTTTTAACACAGTAAACATTGTTTCAATCCACTTTTTTCAAAATTGTTGTATTTCTGAGAAGCGGAAAAGAATTAATAATTAGAGCAAAATGAATAAACCCAAAATAACCACTACAAAATGATGCCTGGGTCGGCCCTTTGCGATTCATTTCAACCTTAGCCTGTCTATTTTTGACACCAATAGTAGTCAATTAGGAGCGCTTGGGTCATTGATTTTGATATTGATTTTGATACATTCCAACGGATAATGCAAATCGAAGCTATTTGATGTCTGACTCAGGCAAAAAGAAAAGAAAGAAGAGAACGAAAGGAGAACAGAACTTTGTATTTGGTAACTCTCCTGTAGTTATGTTTAACCTTGAATGCAATTTATAGAGGGAACCACTAGGAATCAGACTACTGATCCCCTGCTTTTCGTCAGACCAGTGGATAGCCATTGGATGAAATATTGCTAGTTGGATGCATTCCTTCAACAGCGCCCCCTTTCCTTGACAGTTTCTAAAATGATTTCCTATATACACGTAGTTTCCATAATATGAGGTCCCTATAATCACGTATGATAACTGCCTCGACAGTTTCCAAATTGTTTTCCTTTATTCACGTTGCTTCCATATATGCAGTTCCTATAATCATGTGTATTTCTGTAAACAAATAATGCTTCCTTCCATTTTATACCTGATTGCATGATGTGATAAACATGCTTCCCACAATACAAGCCATGCTTCATAATTCTTTAAGTCTACCTTTTTTCAAGTAGTATCATAATTCATTTTGTGCTATGAAGCACGTGTGGATGTACTTTGGAACATGGTACTTGGAAGCATGAAAATCTAGTACCAAAACATTGCTATGACAGTGTAAGGAACGAAGCATGCAAGTATGTCATCGGAAACGTATTTTATTTATGTGGGAAGCATGTCACATGTAATTGTGAGAATTTATGTGGCAGTGAGCCATTTGAAGCACAGTCAGATATATGTTGAAGCAAGAAAAAAGTAGTACAAAACCATTATCTCTGTTGTGTAAAGAAAGGAGCCCATATGTAGACATTTCGAAGCTTATTGTACATAAGTTGGAAGCATGACACATATGATACCAAAGCACATGTATGGTACTGAAAACAATGGAAGAACATATACAGGGTCACTAGAATACTTAATATACATATCCCTGAAACAATAAATATGTTACAAGAATCACAACATTCACACTAAGGCAAGGAGCCGGTCACTTTGAGACCACGGAGATGAAGCCGCTGGATCATAGTCACCATGCTGCGCCCCGAGTGCCGCAATTGACCACGTCGGCAAGGGAGCATTCCGGTGAGAGCACTCTGGGGAGATCAGAGATGTAACACATCGTTGTGATCAAAGGAGTGGTTGTTGGCACAACAGAAAGGAACCATAGGTGGTCGTCAGCAGGTTGCATGTCAAGGGAGATGGAGCCTGGTGGCCAAGCAAGGTCGCCGAGACATCGTGCCTTGCTTCATTACCCTGGATAAACTGAAAACATATGAAGTCAAGTACATTAGGCGGTACAGAAAAAATATGGAAGTATTCTATGGAAGCGAACGATGTAGACCAAAGAAACAAATTCAGTATAGATGGGTGCATGCCATATTACAATGGTGAAGTCAAAGACAATAAATCTGTCTTTGTTTGTAAGAAGCCTGAAGTGTGGAGGCAATATATTGGAACTGAAGAAATATATGAGGCACTCCCTCTGTCCCAAAATATAAGAACGTTTTTAACATTACACTAGTGTCAGAAACGTTCTTATATTATGAGACGGAGGGAGGATAATTTAGACGCCCCATGAGTAGGAAGCGTGGAAATGTGCAATGTTAATATGATTTTTCTTCATTGGAAGCACTGAAGTTGAAACGGAAATAAACTAAGATTCCACCACCATGGAGATGGATGTTCCTGCGGACGCGGATTTTTAGAGCACGGGCTCCTGGACACCTCCTATCCTCACCATCTAATGTTGCTTTGAGATCCGTACTACACAACTAACTTACTACATGAAAACTTTCTCTTTATTGTTTCTTCAAAACAAAACAACAAATGAACTTGAAACTCTCCAGGACAACAAAACATTCTTGGAACAATGTGGGATAAAACTTTCAGATTTTTTTGTCCAAGAAAAATAGAGAAATTGAGATTTTTTAATTAAAAAATCTTATTTCTATTATTTATGATGCGTGAAAAAATCTGAAAGTATTTTCCCACATTCTAGTAAGAATGTTCTGTTGTGCTGAAAAAGTATGAAGTTCATATGTTAAACTATATGAGAGAAACGAAAAAGAGAAATTTACTTGCACGAATCGCGATGCAGAATTGAATGGCTAGATAAGGGGGTGCCCATGAGCCTAAGCTCCATAGGAAATTTTCCATGTTCCTGCAATCTACATGTCAAATTCACAAAATAAAATGTAGAATTGTAGAAGCAAACTATCTAGACAGTAGAATCATGTATAGTACTTGTAGGAAGCTGGTTGATACTTTACTGATTAAATGCAGAATGGAAAGAACAAATCTGCACCCAATACCCTCGATTCGAAGGAGAGGCGTCAAAAAGGGGAAAAAGACCTTTGGCACTGCTAGTTCTTGGGCCGACGGACGTTTTTCGGGCAGCCTGGTGAATCACAAAGACCGCGGCGGTCCTGGCGAGCACAGACACCACTCGACAGAATGGCGCATCGGCGAGGTGGACCGGCGGCTGCATCAACAATCGGTGGCATTGGAGTGGGTCGAATCTGGGCAGCAAGGGAGATGGTGATCACACCCGTGAGGTGGACTCGAAGCACGGGATGCGGGGAAACGGATCTAAGCAGCCCTGGTGGTGCGAACAGGTGCGACACCTGGCTCGGTGGAGGGAGAGCTTTGCGGCGAGATTGAGCTGGGACGGCGAGGCTAATCCACCTAGCGACACAAAGGCCCTAACAGAAAACACTATTCGGCACGTGTTACCGTAGAGAGCTCTTACACACATCCGCATATGCTAGTTCCTATACGGGCCGTCGCCTCGCCCACCAGTTTAGGATGTTTATTCCTTTGCTTTTCCAAGGCAAGTTTTATTCAACTTTCCTTCTTTTTTTCACAAATCAGATAATATTCATTTCAAGTTTCTGAATTTTTTAAATTCATGAAAGCATTTCAAGTTCATGAACATTTTTTATAATTCATAAAATTTTTATATTCATGAATGTTATTAAAATTCGTGAAGATTTACAAATTCATGAACTTTTTTGAATTCATGAATTTTTTCAAATTCATGAACATCCTTTTCCAAATTCATGTACATTTTATTATATTCCTATTTTGTTAAAGGTCAATAGTCAAGCAGCCAGCCAACCAGCGAGCGAACCTAGTACACTCGAGAAGGCAAAGGAGCGCCGACGCAATCATAGGCAGATTAGCCCGACCCATTAGGTATGGAAGCGCAGTGAACAAGCAAACCACTACGACCGGTTTTAGGAAGTTTCTCAGACCTGTTATGCCTGAACCTTTTTGTTTGAAGTGATTTTCTTTCTTTTTTTCCTTTTTCCGTGTTATTTTTATTTTTTCTAAATGTAAAAAAAATGTTTAAAATCTTCAAAAGCTGTTTGAAATGAATATTTTCTTTTGCTCTAAAAAAATGTTTGTAATTTAAAAAATTGATCACAGTAAAAAAAGTTCATAATTTTAATAACATTCACAATTTAATTATATTTTTCACAACTTTTAAATTTTGAAAACGTTTTTTTAGATTTTGAACATTTTTGAATTTGAACAGTTTTTCAACTCGAATTTTTATTTGAACTTGTGAATTCTTTTTGACTTAATGAGCATTTTCCCAAATGGACAAGCATTGATGAGAGCCGACACCGCCCCTTCTCTTGGTCCCGTCCCTTGTTTCCCCGGTCGCCGCGCTCGTCCCCGCACCGCCGTCGTCCTCCGCCACCACGCCACCTGGTCAGGTCTCTCTCCCTCTCCCTCTCCTGAACCTGCTGCTAGAACCCTCTCCATCTCCCGCCCCTCTTCTGCAGTTTTTACAAATTCGCTGGCAGGCTTCTGGATCGGCTGTGGGTTCGTTAGGAGCTCCTGAAAATCCATCTGTTGTGATTGTACACCCCAAACATTCTATTGGACTCCAAACATTTCAAGGTGCTCAGAATCGCTTTCAAGAGCTTTCCAAAAAATCAAGCATAGATCACCCATGAACAGAGTGTTAAATTTTCAGGACAAACAGTGTTAGAAACATGCATTTTCTGTTGCTGTATGCCCGTTAATAAAGAAACACTGGGTCGGAAAAATCTGGGAAAAGATTCCAAAAATCAAGCATTTTCATATGCTGTGGTATCCACCCGGACAACATGTCCGGCCTCGAAAAAATAGGAAGTGATGAATCAAATCTGTATCAGTTCTTGAAAATACAACATCATTGTACAATAATTTACTTATACAGTTACACTCATGGGTTTCTCAGTACAGCCTGTTATTGGGGTATCCAATTTTGTCTTTTGGCCAATTGGAACTTGCTGTACAGGAGGTTCCCGAGAGCGAGACAATGGATTCATTCAGAAAGCAGCGAGAAATTCAGAATGGTGATATGGAAAAGGCTGGAACAGAGCAAGTGCATTAGACAGACAAGCGGGCAACGGATTCTTTCTCTTTTTTTTTTTGGTGGGGGAACGGATTCTTTCTTTTTCCTAGGTGGGGTGGGGAGGCACCTTACAAAAGATCAAATTTTAGCTGCTTATAATGGGAAATCCCAACAGGGGGAGAATAAAATACTGAGATTATCATGACCACATGAGGTTGAGGATGAGGCCCTGAAGTGAAACCAAACCTGTTCATATCACAAGAAAAATACGTTAAGCATTTCCCCCACTTATAATAAAATATAAGTACCGTAACAGGTGACCCAGGACGGGGATGGCCCGGGCAAGCCCTCCAATGATTGTACGATTTTGGTGTTTAGTTGGAAAATAACAGGGTATATGCTAGAAGTATACCTTAGAAAGATACTCCGTAATCAGTCCACATATTGCCCATCAATTTTGACCACTAGCTTGCTTGCTGCTAGCAATCTGCATTGTTCTGATAACTCGACACTGCAATCGTCAATTACCAGTTCTTCCAGCAAAGGTGGGAGGCCCTCATTCGGAAGCCCTGAGATGCTATTACAATTTTTTATCCTCAATGTCTTGAGGGAAGGGAGGTCGTTTTCAGCCCCCCAGGAAGATCTACGAGATCAAAACAATCTTCAAATTGGAGTTGTTGCAGTGACCCGAGGAGCAGAAGGGCTCTCTCTTGATCATATGTTAGTCTCATTGCATCCTCCAAATCAAAAATAAGCGTTAGGCTTCGGAGGCAGGTGAGGCCCTTGCAGAATGACGTGTTAAGGGGAGACAAGCCATCGATCTCGAGACTTTCCAGTGCAGGGAATAACTCATAGTTGTGACTTGAAATTCACTCAATTGGCTCATAACTCTCCGATGTGGTAAGGGAACCTAAGGCATAGGAACCGAGTATCTCCAAATGCTTGAGTTTCACGAGGGATCGCAAGCCCTCTAGTGTGTGGAGCAAACTACAGTACCAAATTTTCAAACGTTCCAGCTTTGTGCAGGAATGCAACTGTAGTGATTCCAGACATTCACAGCCCATAATTGCCAATTCTTCCAAGGCCATACAGGAATCCAGCTCTAGATATTCCAAAGTTTTGCTGTTTACTTCTAATTTTTTGAGGCGGGTGAGATTACCCACAAACCAGGGCCGTAGACTTTCTCGGGGATAATCAGACCAATCAAGTTGTTCAAGTGATTGCGGGAGGAGACATCTTCCCTTCTCTTGGCCGTCTTCCTCTACTTCCTCCGCAAGGGAGGTAGATCCAGCAAAGCGTTCCCTACTCCCGTCAAATATTAGATGAGGGCATCCACGAATTCTTATCTTCTTGAGATTCAACGAAAAGTGTACGACTCCATCTACAACTGAGATTGGCCGTGCACACTGGTGGAAAAATAGCCTTCGGTCGCGGTTCGCAACGGCCATTAGTCGCGGCTGCGCAACCGCGACCAGCAAAGCGCGACTAAAGCCCGCCACCTTTAGTCGCGGCTGCTTACGAACCGCGACTAAAGGCCCGTCCACGTGGGCGCCAGGCGGCCGTCGGGGCGGAGGACCTTTAGTCGCGGTTCTTCTGGCCAACCGCGACTAAAGGCCGCCGCAGGTTTAGGGTTTTTAGCCCCCCCCCCTAAACCTGTTTTCTGTTTAATTTGTTTTGTTTTATTTCTTTTGTGCTTTATTTTAATTTTGAAGGAGTTTCATATATTCTACGGTACTACATACATGCATATGAATGTACAATTTCAAATAAATTTGAAATTAGAACCAAAAAGAATTCAAGA
>LR880971.1:804387548-804420811 GCA_904067115.1 Aegilops sharonensis | reverse complement strand
TGTGGCTCCAACACTTCATGTCATGTTTGTTTCATGCTCTTGGGGCATTTCATCAAACACCTTATGTGCATAAGAGGAACCAAAAGCAAACCTACACCCACTTGTGAAGAGAATGGCTCCAAATGGCTAAGTGTTGGCTGCTGGATGGGTATATATAGGGGAGGGGCTTTAGTCGCGGTTGGCCAGGCCAACCGCGACTAAAGGTGCCCGAAGGCCTTTAGTCGCGGTTGGCCTGGCCAGCCGCGACTAAAGCCCCTCACGTGCACCAGCTGGCCACCGAGCGCCCAGGGCCCAGGCCTTTGGTCGCGGTTCACCTCCAGAACCGCGACTAAAGGTCCCATTAGTCGCGGTTCCTACAGCTTCGCGACTTATGGGCTGGACGGAAAGCCTGTTTTTCCACTAGTGGCATGAGCTGCATATCCTGACGATGCTCGAATTGAGCTTCGCAATGCATCGTCTAGATACCCTGATGGCGAAGCCTCGGAATCTGAGATAGGTTTTGATGGAACATTTCCTTCCTCTTCTATCTTCAATTGTTTCAACTGCGGGCAGCCATATAAATATAATTCCTTCAGGACCGGCGAATGTCGCAGCATCAGAGATAGCCACTTCCCTGTTATTCCACAATCTCTAATACAAAGACTTTCAAGAGATGGGAGAGCAGCTTCATTTGCAGTTATCGTCATGTCTTCATTGATCTGCTCTGGCACAACATCTAGAGAGAAAACTTCTCCGCGGCCCACTATTTCTAAACTCTTTAAAGAGATGAGCTGACTTAATCCTTTGAATAAAATAGATATTAGGTTTTTACACCACCATATCTTCAAGTATTTGATATCCTTAAGATTATGGAATGCCAAAATTTTTTCATCAAGAGCCATCATCTCACCAGAAGGCTCAAACAAAAGTCTACTTCTGCTAATTTTGAACTTTTCCATGGAAGATCCCTCCATTGTCATAATTGTTGAAACACTGCTGATTAATAGTTCAGAAAATGTGGTTGAAGGCGGAAGAGGGATCTGTACTTGCAAAAGAGGACAGTCGCATATGATGAGTTTCTTCAAACTGGGCAACCATGGCTTATGCTCAATTTCAAAGTTATCACCTTTCTGAAACAGATCAAACACCCGAAGTGCAGGGCAATTCTGGATCTCCAGCACCCTTAACGTAGACTGCATATCCCTCACGGAAGTACATGAGCATCTCTGTAAATCTGGCATTCCATCTAAAACCAGCCCCTCCAATGATGGAACCGATACTTCTCTTACTCTCTGCATGTTGCACAACTTCAACCTTTTAAGAAACCGAAGCATTTCCAGAGATGGAAGTATTATCCATTCTCCACGGTGCTCCAGATGAACCGTATGCAGTGACATAAAAAAAGCAACATCCAACACTTGAAGATGGAAAAACTTGCTCAAAACATGAGGCAAAGCCTTCTGCTCAGTGTAACCATCTTCAAGTTTTAGATATCGAAGACGTGTAGGATTTACCAAGCTACAAAGGAAGAAATTAAAATCAATAGATGTTGCAGACATTTGTAATAGACCAAATTATGTGATTTTTTTAACGCATCTTGGAATGCTTTGAAGAAAAAGGGATCATACTCCCCAATTAACACCAATGTCCTCAACTTTCTTACTGATGCAACTATATTTTGCAAGAAAAATTCAAACTTCTCATTACAAGGTATGTTCTCAGTCCGATCATCCCTCTGATATACAGAATTGGTCACTATGGACAAGTGGTGTACACTTGGCAAAACCATCCAAAGTTGCACACTCAGTTCTTGAAACTAGCCTTGCAAAATCATGCATCAGGCCACACATAGCATAGCAAGTTTGAGTTTGACTACCAAGAGAGGGTCTTTTTCTTTCAACCTCCTCAAACAGGCCCAAGTTCACCAAGTCGGTCAGATAATACCGCCCAATCAGCTCCAAACTCTTACTTGAATGATCAGGCTTCACAAATCCCTGTGAAATCCATAGACGAACTAGCTCCTGATCATGAAATTCATAACCATAGGGGAATATAGAACAATATGAGCAGCATTGTTGTACAAGGTAGGGCATATCATCATAGGAAAGCTTCAAAGAAGACATGATGCCACCAGTGTGTTGTAGGGATTTCCAATCTTCGGTCATTAGAATGCTACTCCAATGATCCACAGTAAGACGATCTTTTAATAGTAGCCCAACAGTTTGTGCTGCTAATGGGTTTCCTTTTAGCTTTTGTGCTATTATCTGTCCTATGTCACTTAGACTAGCTTGAGCTTCGTAATTCTCATCCCCAAATGCACATGCCTTAAAAAATAGCCAGAAATCATCACTTTTCATACCATCTAAGTTAATTGGTCCAATTGTACCTCTCTTTTTGGCAACAGACGGTTTTCTAGTTGTAAGAATTATCGTATTGCCATTTGCACCATCATCAGACTTGAAAGGAGCCAACAATTTGTTCCACCGGCAGTCATCCATGACTTCCCAGACATCATCTAAAATAAGTAGAACCCTCTTTGATTTAATATGACCCTTCAAGACCTCCTGAAGCTTGGTAAAACTGCATAGGCCATCATAAGTTTCTTGGGAGACGCAATCCAACATCTCTCTTGTTAGTCTCATTTCATCAAAGTCTTTAGACACCCAGATCCATATCTTGTGATCAAATTGACTTTCCAAAGCTGGATCATTGTATACAAGCTGAGCGAGAGCTGTCTTCCCAACTCCCCCAATGCCGACAATAGGCAGAACAGTTACACCGGTAGTTGATTTGTGTTCTTCTATCAATGTTTTGATGGATCTCTTCTCTTCAGCTCTCCCATACACTTTCCCTTGAAAAAGACCTGATGTTCTTCGGCATGGATCTGAGATTGTAGTCTGGCAGTGGCTTGAACTTGCACCAACAGAGTGGGACGGAAGTATCTTGAGAAGCCTTGTGATAGCCCCATGTTTCCCTTGCAGGTGACTAGTGATGTCTTGTATCCTTTCGGAAAATGCGTCCTTGTTCCACCAGCCGTTTGGGTTAGCTGCAGTGATGTGTGTTGACTCCTGACAGGTTCTCATCCTTTTTCTGCTGCCAGTTACAACAGGGGTAGGAATTGTAGTAGCATCGGCGGTGCTGCAATAAGAAATAAATCATGGATTGGCAGTGAGAACCTAATAATACGCTCTTAACCAGATGTATAAAAGAAGGCCCTAAAAAATGTTTTGGTGCAAGGCATTAAATAGTTTTGGTACCTTGAAGAAGGGTCACTTGCTCGACGTTTCTTGCTACAACCTTTGCTCTTCAGATGGTTGTGCAACACTGACGTCCCCATTTTGGTTGTGCACATAACTTGTTTTTGACAGTGCTTGCATCTTGCTTCGGCAGGCCCTCCGTTTTGTTCAAACTCAGTGATTTCAAAGTGAATCCATCCCTCGAACCGCAACCTGCTATTACCGCTACTCTGTACATCAGCATTTTCACTAGATCTCTCAACTTGATGCGTCCCATGCCCGTCTGTTTCCAGCAGTGTCTCTAAGACAGAACAAAATGAAATTGAAACTGCCAATTAGCACGAAATTCGTTGTTATTACAATCTAAATTATCACAATAATGTTTTTCTTAAATAGCAAGCAATTCAGTAGATACTTGGATCTAAAAGCATCATCAATATTTTACCCGGTTCGAGCTCCTGCTGCAGCCTGTAGCAGTCCAGCTCATCTACCACGTCGTCGGCGTCGTAGAGCAGCTCCTTGACCTGAGCGAGAGATCGGGTCAGCGGCTTGTTCCCGGCTGCCCTCCCCCCTGCACAGCAGAAACCACCATCTCCACTGCCTCGACCTCGGACCTGAGCTTCTCCACGTCGTTGCCGAGGCCAGCTTGGCGGATCCATGAATCCAGCTTGCCGCCGTCTTGGAGATTCCCGATGATGGTATCTGCGAGCCACCCGATCGCGGGCTCCAGAGTGGTGTCTTCCACCACCTCCATCATCAGATACGGCGGAACTGCGGAAGCAGGTGATGGAGATCAACAGCAGCTGAAAGCAACGCGGGAGCAGAGCGCTATGGCATGGGAGATGAAGAGACGGCAGCTGGGAGAGGGAGGGGTTCAGAGGAAGAGGAAGGAAGGTGGTTGACTTTAGAAACGTTCAGTTCAGATTAGTACTCCCATAAATCATAAATGTACGTAGCTTCTTACATGGGCCATCTTCCCAACGAGCACACACACTGACACTGTGGCCCATCAAATCTCCTATTCTACTAGTACGATGTTCCTCTGCTTTAATCTCAAGAACATAAGAAAGCGTTCCTTCACTTCTGCAAATGATTTCATTTTGAGTAACGAACAAGAAAGTTGGGACAATCCTTTTATTTTCGCGTTTGCTAAACATTAGGTGCCTATAAATTTTACTGCCGCTAGTAATTTTTTACTTCGACAAGGTTGGCGGCGAGGACGACATGAGGAGCGACAGCGATGGGCATCGGCCGCAGCGAGCCCGAGCGCAGGTGTGGGGGCCGTCACAGTTTTTTGCAGATCATAGGGCTTAGAGGGACGGTCGAGGCGGTGCCAGCATAATGGTGGGGGAGGTCGAGGTGATGTGCAGCAGCACTTGCCGGCTGAGGGGGGCGGAGGCATCATTTCTCGGAGTTTTCCCTCATATTTTTTGAAGTATGTCTGCCCGTTTTCCCACCAATCCATACTCCAATTTTATTTTCATTGACCTTTTTCCTTTTTGTGCATTTTTCTCCTAAAATATATGATATCTTTCCATAATACATAAAGACGTTTTAAAGTGCATGAATATTTTTCAAATATATGCCTAATATAAGAACATTTTTTCTAAAAGCATGAGTACTTTCTAATACATAAAAAATGATAATCACCTTAATTATTTTTCACATGTACTATAAATTTTGTTTTGTATAAATGAACATTCTTTTTTAAAATAATAAAATTTTGTATTAATATTTTATTTTATAAATATAAACTAGGAAAATAAAATCATAATTTAAATAGAATATACAAGGGCCGAGCCAGTCCAGCCCATGTGGGTGCTATATGGTCTATTCATGTGAGAAGTTGGTAAAAATATAGCTCATTCCCTTTCTTCTTCTTTTGAATAATTCCCTTTCTAACTTTCATCTTCGCATATGTGAACACAAAAAATAGAGATATGCACGGAAAATCAATCAGATTAACTACTTCATTACTCTCAATCAAAATTTATTTCACATCTATCGAAAGCCACATATGAACCAGTGTCATAGTAAACATAAGTCGATAACAAATAAGCAAACCCTGCGGACAGAGCTCACGGACACACTATACAGTTCACACTCTATACAGGAGGCCGAAGCCCCCGAGCGCGGCCACAAAAACCATAGGGAGAATCGACACCCAGACGACCGTCTTCCCGAGTCCCGACGGCATGGCGTTGGTCCAGTTCGCTGGACACCCAGACGCCGACCAGAGCCTCGACGATTCCAAAAAGACCACCATGGCGATGAGGACGGCGAAGTAGAGGTAGAGAGGCCCCCTTCCATGGTGGAAGAAGATGCCCCCGGGGGTCTTGAACAGGAGGAGGCAGAGCGCTGCCGCGGCCTTGAGGACGCCGAAGGAGATGAGCCCCCTCGGGAGGAATATGCTGATTACTTGGTCCATGAACCCCAGCACCCCTGCTACCGGCCGGCCAGTTTCTTTAAGCAAGCATATTCCAAATATTAACATTCCAAAATGCAACAATCTAAAATGTACCACATTTTTGTGTTGCATATGCATATCACATTTGACACTGCCTGTTTATCACATTGGTAAGCAGGATTTGGATTTCCCCCATTCTAGAGACTTATTTGTCCACACCCCTGCTTAGCATTCCAGAAATAACTTAAGTGAAGAAACAAGATGTTCGGGTCGGTTTCGGATCGGATTCATGGGTTAAGTCAATGTGTCACGTCACTGTCTCGATATAAACGGAAAAAATGGGCAATTAGAACCGGGATTGACCACGCGGAGTTTCCTTTCGGGTTCGGTTCGTGGTTGCCACTCCTCTATTCGGGTTGGTCTATTAAAGCACCAGTGAAGTTTTTTGAAGCAACCGTACATGTCGGTCAGCAGCAGCAGCTATTATCCAAGCTCAATACTATCTCAAACAAGTCACTGTGGATATACACAAGCTAATAGTAGTTTCAGATTTGGGCTTAATGCACAGACAACAGTAGCCGGTCAAATGCACGTTCAGTTTCCTAATAGTAGTTTCAGATTTTCGGTTTTTAGTTCCCCTTGCATATGGAGTGCGGTACTGAAAAAACTAGGCAGCCGAGTATCCATCAATAATTCCCTACCGTGCAAGACAAAGAAAATGTTCAGTTTGAATGAACATTATGATGATACTACTATTGAAAGGACATTTCTGGGTCAGATGAGGAGTCGTGATTGCAGCCCTAAGTATGCTTAGCATTCTTTAGGTAATTATTCTGTCCAGCCAACAGGCCTGTATAGTATTCTTCGGGTTCGGTTCGGATTCAAGTGGTGGGGCATCGCAGATAGGTAAAAGGTGCATTGGCGAAAATGACAAGCCCATGTGTGGCAAAGCCACCAAGGTCAGTGCATGATACTTAATTACCTATGGAATCTAGGAGCGAACCTGATCGGTTCCGTTCGGGTTAGGAACTCTGTGATGGTTTGTGGATGATTTTCCTGTTTTTGCTCCTATTATTCTTGAATCATGATGATGTTTGTGATGCCTGAATCATTCTTTGTGCTATTGGGTCTTCGTGTTTTGCTCTGATTGAATCCTCCGTGACGGTGACATTGGGCACACGAATGCATGCGAATGGAGCCATCTTTTGCTGAAGACTTCTTTTCCTCCCAAACTGATGATAGCAGAACCCGGTCCGAACCCGAATGCTCCTTGGCAGTACTTATGTCAATGCTGGACCACATAGTTGCAGTCACCCAATCCCAAGAGAGGAAGATGCTGTAGTGCCGTCCATCTTCGCCCAGCCCCACGTAATCCGAAGTTCCGAACCTGACCCGAACGTTACATTTCAGTTATCAGCTCCCCGGAGTTTGAGAAATGGACACGGAAAATATGCGAAGGTGTAAAGTTTGGAAAGCATAGATGTGGAGGAGTTTGAGAAATGGTCAAAATTCTGGAAACATCAAATATTTGATGTTTCCAGGTTTTTGGTTGACTCCCCTTTTAAAAGAAAGGGAGTGTCTAATTATCAGTCAACTGATTTTGATTTGAGTCTATGTCGATTTTTTTTACCAATGGTGTGTTGACACGTGCATGCTCTTCGTTTTCAGTCCGTTTTGTGGAAATTTTCGTTGGAAGCTGAAGCAAACCAAACCGAATGAACCCGATTGGTGTAGTCGCATCACCATCAACGTCACCCTCTGCCCTGCTGAGAACCTAATAATAGTAGTAAACTACTTCCACTTCCCTGCTACCTACTGCTTACTTAGTCTTTGAACCACTGAACATCTCTGCTACCGGCCTGACAGTATGGTTAAGCAAACGTAGTTCAAATATTTGTATTGCCAGATGCAGCATTATGTTTTCTAAAATGTACTCCTATCACAGTTGGTCCTGTTTATCATATGATAAACAGTATTTTGGAATTTTCCCATTGTAGAAACTAATTTTCCCACACCCCTGCCTAGCACTAAACAAATAAATTATGTCAAGAAATGAGATGTTCGGGTCGGTTTCAGGTTGGATTCATGGGTTAAATCAATGCGCCACGTCGCTGTCTTAAGTCTAAACGGCAAAATGAGCAATTAGAGCAGGGATTTACCACGCGGGGTTTCCTCTCGGGTTCGGTTCGTATTTGCCACTTTTCTGTTCAGGTTGGTCCTTATGAAGCACCAGTGAAGTTGTTTATAAGTTCCCATACTATCTAAAACACCAGGTACTGAAGATACCCAAGCCAATGGATTTGCTTCTCAGCATTTTTGGGCTTAATGCACAAATAACAGTAGCTATCAAATGCACGTTCAGTTTTCTAATAGTAATTTCCTTACACACAAAAAATTAGGCAACCGAGCATTCATCACTAATTCTCTACTGTACAAGACAAGGAAAATGTGCAGTTTGAAAGGAATAACAGTATAATTAGTATGTCCTTCATGAAAATGTTACCTACGGGTAATTAATCAGTATGTCGCTGTCTAACCGTAACCGATAGGCCTGCATAAAGTCTTCGGGTTCGGTTTTATAATCTCAAAGAAAATTGTTCATCTGCTTTTGGAAATGATTTCGATTGAGCAGCGAATAACAAAAGTTGACCAAAATGCATTGTGAACGCAAAAATACAGGAACTTGCACGGTAAATTAACCAGATTAATTACTTCATTACTCTTTAAGACATAATTACTACTATTTCACATCGATCGAAAGCCACATCTGAACCAATATCATACTAAAATAACTAAAGCTCACGGACAATCAGTAGATCGTCGTAATGAATAACCAAAGCTCATCGGACGACACCCTAATTAAGATTACACGAGGAATCACACACAGTTCACGCTCTATGCAGAATGCTGAAGCCCCCAAGCGCAGCCACGAAGATGAGAGGGAGGATGGACAGCCAAAGCACCGTCTTCCCGATGGCGTGCCGGCCGTCCGGCTCGCTGGACACCCAGACGCCGACCAATGCCTCCACGATCCCGAAGACCACCACGACGATGAGGACGGCGAAGTAGAGGTACAGAAGCCCCCTGCCGTGGTGGAGGAAGATGCCCCCGGGCGCCCTGAAAAGGAGGAAGCAGAGCGCCGCTGCGGCCTTGAGGACGCCACAGGAGATGAGCGCCCGCGGGAGGTTCTTCCGGTCCAAGAAAGCGCCGGAGATCAGGGTCACAATGTCACTGAGGATGGCCATGGTGGAGAGGTGGTTTTGCTTGAGTGAGCTTCTTTGGTCTTGCAGAATGGAAGAGTACAAGCTTCAGCCTTCAAGGTTGAGGGCATGTGTATTTATAGAGGATGGCATGGACAGTGGCAACCCAGGTAACCCGATCGAGCAGAACCCGAATGGCCAGGCATTGGCAGTGATGTGGAGAAAAGACAGAGGATGAAAAGTGCGTCTGCGAGGTCAGCAAGTACTGCTTCGACGTGGGAAGCTGCCACAGAATTTCGTTGGCAGCTGAAGCAACCCGAACCGAACGAACCCGATCGGTGCAGTTGCCGTCGCCATCGCCCTCTGCCGTGCTGAGAACATAAGCTTACTTAGTCCTTGAGCCCCCAACATCTCTGTTACCGGCCGGCCAGTCTTTTTAAGCAAAGCGTAGGTCAAATATTGGCATTCCAAAATGCAACAAGGGACTGTACTCTGTTCTCTAAAATGTACTGATATCACATTTGACCTTGCCTATTTATTACTTTGGTAAACATGATTCGGATTTTCCCATTCTAGAATCTAATTTGCCCACACCCTTGCTTAGCATCCCACAAATAACTTAAGTCAAGAAATGAGATGTTCGGGTCAGGTTCGGGTTGGACTCATGGGTTAGGTCAATACGTCACATCTATGTCTTAGTCTAAATGACAAAGTGAGAAATTAGAGCAGCTAAGCAGGGGATTGACCATGCGGGGTTTCCTTTCGGGTTCGGTTTGTGTTTGCAACTCTTCTATTCGGGTTGGACTGTATAAAGCACCTGTGAAGTTTTTTGGTTCTACCGTACATGCCTGACAACAACAGCTATTATCCAAGCTCAATACTATCTCAAACAAAGCACTGATAGACAAGCCAAAGAATTTGCTTGTCAGCATTTCGGGCTTAATGCATAAACAACAGTAGCTGTCAAATGCACATTCAGTTTGCTAATAGTAATTTCAGATTTTTTTAAGTTTCCCTTGCACGCTGAGTGAGCTATAAAAAACTAGACAATCAAGTGTTCATCACTAATTGTCTATAGTACTACAAGACAAAAAAATGGGTTCAGTTTAAATGAAATAACACTATGATGATATTACTATTAAAAGGACATTTCTGAGTCTGATGAGGAGTGATAATTAATTGCAGCGCTAAGTATGCTTAGCATTCTATAATAATCAGTCTGTCCAGCCAATAGGCCTGTGTGGTGTCCTTCGGGTTCGGTTCGGATTCAAGTGGTGGGGCATCGCAGATAGATAAAAGGTGCATTGACGAAAAGGACAAGCTGTGTCCCCATGCCATGTGTGACAAAGCCACCATGGTTAGTGCATGATACTTAATTACCTCGGGGATCTAGGAGTGAACCCGATCGGGTTCGGTTCGGGTTCGGAACTCTGTGATGGTTTGTGAATGGTTTCGTTGTTTTGCTATTATTATTCTTGAATCAAGATGATGTTTGTGATGTCTGTATCGCTTTGTGCTATTTCTTGTGAACGGTTTTCATGTTTTGCTCTTATTTCCTGGTATACTGATATCCTTCGACTATGCGAATTAGCTATGCCAGTAAATCCTTAAGTATTTTGCAAAACCAGTCTCAGTAGTGCTTTCACCATTGAATCGTTACCCATTGGTTGGTTGCCTCTGATTCTCAGTTATTTGCTCTGTTTTCAAACAGCTTAAGGAAAATTGAAATTACATGAGTCCAGAAAACTGATTGTATTCTTGACTCATGTATGTCCAGCTGTTTGAATCATTTAGCAAAATCTCAGTTAATCAAAATCTATTCTATTCTATAGAATCTGAATAAATTAACAAGATTTTCTGATATTCAGAGAAATGGACTTGTCTAGCTACTTAGAATAATCGATCAAAAGAGATCAGAGAAGTCCATTTCTCTTTTGATCAAATAAGATCAAATGATAGATGTCACACAACACCACTGCACTGATTATTCTTGCACCAACTTTGCCAAAATAACACATGTGACATTCATATACATGATGTATTCCTATGGCACAGCCAGCTCAGCTACCTATCTAGTTCATCTTCCTCAGAACGACGAAGCCGCCAAACGCCGCCACACAGACAAGAGGAAGGATGGACACGCAGAGGACCGCCTTCCCGGCGGCGTGCCGGTCTTCCAGCCTCCCAGAAACCCAACATCCCACGGACGCCTCCACGAGCCCAAAGACGGCAATGGTGATGAGGATGCCGTAGTAGAGGTAGTAGGCGCCCTTCCCGTGGTGGAGGAACACGCCTCCTGGGCCATGGAAGAAGACGAGGCACAGTGCCGCCGCAGCCTTGAAGATCCCGCCGGAGATGAGCGCCTTGGGCAGGTTCTTCCTGTCGGAGCACGCGGCAGCAATGGAGGCCAGAATGGTGAAGATGATGTCCATGGCTGACCTTTCAGTAGAGCTGCGCGTGGTGAGGGCGGCACAACAGAGAGTGATTCAGGTTGGGGCTTTGAGAGCTTGGAAAAGAAAATGGCGCAAGAAGGCTTGTTTTTGCAGGTTCAGGTTGAGGAGCTATTTATAGTTTTATACACATACACAAGGCCGGTCTGAATATATGGACGTTTTGCAGTGCTGTGGAGAGAGAGAGAGAGAGAGGTGACGAGTCCAGCAAGATGGTCCATGCTGCAGCAACCCGATCCGATCCGAAGTTCCAAACCGAATCGAAAACCCGAAAGTTGACAGCCCAGTGAAGGCAAAGGCAAGGATGAAGACGCGTCTAGCCAAGCCAACCATTCCCATCGATGCAATCCCACAACTCCACCCTGACAGCGACCTTGGGCACACGCATGCATGCGAATGTGAGGCATCTCTTGCAGAACACATCTTTACCTCCCAAACCGATCATAGAATTTGGTCCGAACCCAAACTTTGGCAGCTATGTCAATTGTGGCCCACATAGTCGTAGACTCGTAGTCATCCAATCCCAAGGGAAGAGTAAGGTGAAGTGCCGCCCATCTTCGGCCGAACCCGACCCGACTGTTGCACTTCAGTTTTCAGCTCCCAGGAGTTTGAGAAATAGTGAAAAACTAATATGTGAAGGTGTGAAGTCTGAAAAGCATATATGTGGAGGAGTTTGAAAAATGGACAGAGGCCTGAAAACATCACATATTTGGTTGTAGAAATATGTGATGTTTTCAGGCTTGCTGTGTACTCCCCTTTTAAAATAAAGGGAGCGTCTAAATTTTGATTTGAGTCTAGGTCGAATTTTTTTGAGATGGTGTGTTGACATGTATGTGCTCTTTGTTTTTAATCCGCTTTTTGGAAAATCTCTTTGGGAGAGAAGCAACCCGAACCGAATGAACCCGATTGGCGTAGTCGCCGTCGCTGTCACCCTCTGCTGTGCTGAGAACTGCCCAGCTACCTGCTGCTTACTCGGTCTTTGAACCCCCAACATCTCTGCTACCGTCCAGTTAGTATGGTTAAGCAAAACGTAGTTCAAATATTTGCATTCCAAAATGCAACATTCTGTTCTCTAAAATGTACTTCTATCACATTTGACCCTGTTTATCAATTATATATGGTAAATGGTATTTTGGATTCTACCATTCTAGAAACTAATTTTCTCACAACCCTGCTTAGCACTCCGCAAATAACTTAAGTCAAGAAATGAGATGTTCGGGTTGGATTCATGGGTTAAGTCAATGTGCCACGTCACTGTCTTAATCTAAATGGCAAAACAAACAATTAGAGAAGGGATTGACCACGCGGGGTTTCCTTTGGGATTCGGTTCGTGTTTGCCACTCTTCTGTTCGGGTTGGTCTGTTAAAGGACCAGGGAAGTTGTTTCCAAGCCCCCGTATTATCCAAAAAACAAGGCACTGTAGATACCCAAGGTAATGAATTTGCTTCTCAGCATTTTTGGGATTAATGCACTAACAACAGTAGCCAGCAAATGCACGCTCAGTTTCCTAATAGTAATTTCAGAATTGTTTAAGTTCCCCTTACACAAAAAACCAGGAAAGCGAGTATCCACCACTAATTCTGTACTGTACAAGACAAGGAAAATGTTCAGTTTGAATGAAATAACAGTATAATTAGTATGTCCTTCATGAAAATGTTCTCTATTTCTCAAACTGACGAGGACTAATGACTGCAGCACTAAGAATGCTTAGCATTCTACGGATAATTAATTAGTATGTCTCTGTCCAGCCAATAGGCCTACATAATAGTGTTCGGGTTCGGTTTCGGATTCTAGTGGTGGAGCATTGACGAAAAGGACAAGCTGTGTCCCCATGCCATGTGTGACAAAGCCACCAACCAGGTCAAGCCGTGTGTGCATGATACTTAATTAGTTGCCACTGGAATCAAGGAGCGAACCCGATCGGATTCACTCGGGTTCTAAGTTCTGTGATGGTTTGTGAATGGTTTTCGTGTTTTGCTCCTATTATTCTTGAATCATGATGATGTTTCTATCCTTCTATTGTGCAAGGAAGATGTGTGTGTATTATGGAGTTAGCAAAAGCAGTCTCAGTAGTGCTTTCACCATTGAATCACAAACAGCTCATGTATTGCTTTGTTTTCAAACAGCTCAATGAAATTGAAAATACATGAGTCCAGAGAACTGATTGTATTCTTGACTCATGTATGTCTAGCTGTTTGAATCACGAAAGAAAGGGATATAATTTTGCAAAATCTCAGTTAATCATTATCTATTCTATTCCATATAATCCGGAAATATTAACTAGATTTCTCTAGTCCTTGAATCTATTAAGTAATTCTTTATCTTCTCACTGATTGTCTGGTCTTCAGAAAAAATGGACTTGTCTAGCTACTTAGAAAAAACAACCAAGAGACCATTTTATTCATAAGTGACTTCTTGTTTGAAGATTTTTCTCAAAATTGATAGTTCAATTATTTTCCGCTGCTCATATGCCGATTAAAGATGATCTAGTCTGTTTTGTCCTTCTTGAGAAAAGTTTCTGAGTTCAATTTTTGAAGAAGGATTCATTCATCCCAGTCAGTAGGGTCGTCACGTGGCGTTCAACATAATAGTTCTTTCTTTGCTGATTATTTTAGCTATTTCACCTTCCTCAGGACGACAAAGCCCCCGAATGCCACCACGCAGACAAGAGGAAGGATGGATACAACAGCATATTTGAGATTTTGGTCTTGGAGAATGGTGCAGCAAGCCTGCACCTTTGCAGCCACTTCAAGGGCTATTTATATTATATACACATGGTCGATCTGAAGGGACATTAGCAGTGCTGGGAGGGCACGAACCCGCCGGGTCAATGCTGGGTCCCTGCTTTATGACGCAGCAACCCGACCCGAATGGAACCCAAGCAATGCAGTCGCCTTACACCGACAAACCAAATCTGTCGCCATCCACACGCACGAAACAACTGAATTTATCTATCTACTATGTCGATCCGAACCGAACCCGAACAGTTTAGTTGTTGTGGAGCCAAAGGCAAAGGATAGCGACCCATATGGTTAATGCTGATTCCCCGGCTTAATGATGCAGCAACCCAAACCGAACCCGAATGGAGCTATAAAAAATGATAGAACATACTTACTGATGGCCGCTACTTTTGCTGAAGCATCTTTCCTCCCAAATTCATCGCAGCACCGGACAACCTGAACGTTGGCACTTGCGGTTAATCCGAATGTATCTTTACAGCAGTGTTAGTTGGAACAACACGTAGCGCTGTAAATGCAAGAAATTTTACAGAGTTTGTAGAGGAGCTCCACTATACATACCACTGACGCATAGAAGTTTTTTTGTTCTTTTGATGTCAGCGACAAAGAACATCAACCAATTTCGCTGAGACAATTAATAGTCTTTTTGTTGTTTAAATGGTTAATGCTTGTTGAATTTTATCGTCGTGCTCTTTTCATTGTTTTATGCTTAGATTCTGACTTCTGAAAATGAATTATTTTGTGTTTTTACAAAATAGTGTACTCCCTCTGATCCATATTAACTGTCGCAGGTTTAGTACAAAATTGTACTAAAAGTACTAAAGCTGCGACAATTAATTTGTATCGGAGGGAGCAGTTCATGTTCTAGTATGAGCAACACAGCTTTGAACTCCCCAGAACGTGCCGTTGCCATTGCTCACACCCAGGTCAGATTAGAAAAGAAAACTACAACAATCAAAGACGGAACAACAAATATCATCCTGAATATATGACAGATGGAGATGAGTGTTCTGTGTACCGGTGAGTCGATTCTGATTTCTTTTTCAAACCTTTTTTTTTCTCAACCACTGACCATCCTGATTTCTGAAGAAGCAAATGTGAATTCCATCTGTCCGGGCCTATGGATCTGGTCCGCCTACCATTTGTGCATGGCGTCGTCACAAGGGAGTTTTTGGACTGACTTCTTCTGGTCAACTTGTGAACGATCAGCAGAACACATCTATGGCAATGGAAAATAATCATCTTTCTGAGCTCACAACATCATATAAATAAATAAGAAACAATGAAACAGGCAGGTTTACCATCCAATGCTTTGGTTGATATGGCAGAGAGATAGTAGTAACTTGTACATGGAAGCATGACTCCTGGTTTTGCTTTCTGAAATCCAAACAGGTTGAGACTAAAATTAAGATTAAGAGACACCGTAATCACCAACTTGACAGCATGATGATGTGATTTTGAAGGGAACTCAAATCTGTGCATAGTCTAGAGCCAAGTGTTATATATCATAACAGAAGGAATATACATTTATCTTCTCTTTTCTTTTCTTGAAACACAGTTGGCCTGAGCGTACCATACAATGATACAACTTCTTACAATTCCAACCCGATAAATGGCAGAAGAATACCTTACAAAGCAACACACCGGTATATCTTGTGCAGGTAGTAACGTGTTCCTAGCAAACCACCCAGTTTCAGTCATAGTCTAGATTGCACCGATACTGATACATAAATACGTCATTTCTGAAAAGCGCCAATACAGGGATACATTTGACTTTTTTTAATAAAAAATATGTTATCAATTAAGCATCAAGCCATTTAGCATACATTTAGTCATTGCAGTCCATTATCTTCTACTACCTCTGCACCATCGTATTTGTCGTTTTAGCAGCTCAACAAATATTATGGTACAGAGGGAGTATCTTCTAATCCATGATTCCAACAAAAGGAAGAACCAATAGCATCCAGCACTACTAAAGCCTGAGAGGTATCGGGGACGTATCAGGGAAGAATCAGTATCGGATACGGTATCCGATACAGATACGCTAGTTGCTGGAAGTATCGGTTTCTTCTTGGTCATAGTCCTCATAAATTATGACATTTAGCTTGCTTGTTGCTAGCAATCTGCATTGTTTTGCCAACTCAACGCTGCAATAGTCGATTTCCAGTTCCACCAGCGAAGGTGGGAGTTCCTCCTTCAGAAGCCTTAATATGCTGCTACAGCTTCTGATCTTCAATTTCTTGAGGGCAGGAAGACCATGCAGTCCTGCAGGAAGATGCACAAGGTACCCACAATCATCAAACACTAGCTCTTGCAGGGACTTGTGGAGCAGAAGCGCGCTCTCTTGATCATCTGTTAGTCTCCTGGCCTTGCACTTCAAATTCTGAATTATTAGGCTCTGGAGACAGGTGAGCCCCTTGCAGATTGATGTGGTAAGGAGGGACAAGTCACTAATTATAAATAGATCCAGTTGAGATCCTAGGTGATAGCCCTTCCCTGATATACCACGAAAAATTGATTTTTTGCATACATTCAAATGCCTGAGTTTCACGAGGTGAAGGCCCTCTATTGCAATGATCCCTCCACAGCCTTCAATTCTCAAATCTTCCAGAGACGTGCAGGAATGCAGCTGTAGAGAATCCAATGGCTTAAGCTGAGTTTCCGAGTTGTGAGCTTTCTCGAACAGATCAAACACCCTGAGTGCGCTGCACTTCCGGATCTCCAGTACCCTTAAACTAGACACCAGACCCCCCAAGGAAGTGCAGGAACATCTCTCCAACCCGGACATGTTAACTAAAACTAGCTCCTCCACTGACGGAATCAGTACTTCTCTTACTCCCCACATGTTGGTTAACTTCAATGTTGTGAGGAATGGAAGGTTTTCCAGAGATAGAACTGCTTGCTTTTCTCTGCAATTCTCTAGACACACATTCTGCAAGGCAATGAAAGTAGCATTATCCCGAACAGCAGAATTATCATACAAGTGAACTTGAGGCGAGCAGCTCCCCTGCTCACCATGACCATCGAGTTTTAGATATCTAAGATGTATAAGATTCACCAAACTATACCGGAATGAATGGAAATCAGCAGATGTTGCAGAAATTTGCAATACACGCAAATTATATGCCTTCCGGAAAACTTCTTCGAAGAAGGAAGGTTCATACTGCCCAATCAACACAAATGTCCTTAGTTTTNCTCCCCACATGTTGGTTAACTTCAATGTTGTGAGGAATGGAAGGTTTTCCAGAGATAGAACTGCTTGCTTTTCTCTGCAATTCTCTAGACACACATTCTGCAAGGCAATGAAAGTAGCATTATCCCGAACAGCAGAATTATCATACAAGTGAACTTGAGGCGAGCAGCTCCCCTGCTCACCATGACCATCGAGTTTTAGATATCTAAGATGTATAAGATTCACCAAACTATACCGGAATGAATGGAAATCAGCAGATGTTGCAGAAATTTGCAATACACGCAAATTATATGCCTTCCGGAAAACTTCTTCGAAGAAGGAAGGTTCATACTGCCCAATCAACACAAATGTCCTTAGTTTTTCCACTGATGTAAATATGCTCTGTGTTTTTTCTTCAAACTTTTCACTACCAGATATGTTCCCAGTCTGACCATCCGTTACTATAGACAAATGATGTATGATTGGCAATATTTCATTGTACTGCAGACCATCCATAGCAGCACACTCTGTTTTTGAAACTACCCTAGCCAAATCATGCATAAGAATAGACATAGCAAAGTAAGTTTGAGTATGGCCAGAAGGGAGTTCTTTTCTTTCAACTTGCTCAAAGAAACCAAGGTTTACCAAGTCACACAGATAGCGCCGCCCTTCTTCCCGTATCATACTTGTATGGCTACCCTTCACAAATCCCTGTGAAATCCACATATGTACCAGCTCCTCAGCAAGAAAATGATAACTGTAGGGGAATATGGAGCAATAAGAGAAGCATTGCTGTAAATTGTAGGGCAGCTGATCATAGCAAAGCTTCAAAGCAGACATGATGCCACTACTGAGTTGTAGAGACTTCCAATCTTCGTTCTTCAGAACATTATTCCAATGATCAATGGTAAGATGCTCTCTTAACAGTGTCCCTGCAGTTTCTGCAGCTAATGGGTTTCCCTGTAACCCTTCTGCTATCTGCCGTCCAAGCTCACCCAGACTAGCTTGCTCTTCATAGTTCTCGTCGCCAAATGCACACACTTTGAACATTAGCCAGAAATCATCATTTTTCAAACCATCTAAGTTAATCGGTCCAGTTGTACCTCTCTTTTTGGCAACAGACGGTATTCTAGTTGTCACGAGTATCATGCTGCCCTTTGCATTGTCCGGCATAAACGGTGCTAATAGATTGTTCCATTGGCAATCACTTATGTCATCCCAAATGTCATCCAAAATAAGCAGAACCCTCTTTGATTTAACACGATCCTTCAAGACTTCCGGGAGCTTGGGAAACCTGCATTTCCCTTCATGTGCTCCCAGGGAGACAAAATCTAACATCTCTCTTGTGACTCTGGTTTCATCAAAGCTGCTAGAGACCCAGATCCATATCCGGAGGTCAAATTGACTCTCCAAATCTGGATCATTGTATACAAGTTGAGCCAGAGTCGTCTTCCCAACTCCTGCAACACCTACAATTGGCAGAACAGTCACCCCAGCATCTGATTTGCGTTCTTTTATCAACTCTATGATGTAACTCTTCTCTTGAGATCTCCCATACACTTTCCCTTGAACAAGACTTGATGTTCTTCGGTGTGTGTCTGAGGTGGTTGTACTCTGGCAGCGATTTGGACCTGCACGAGACCCTGGCCCAAGCATCTTGAGAACACGTCGCACGTTCCCTCGGATATCTCGCAACTGACCAGTTATGTCTTGTATCTTTTTCGAAATTCGGTCATTGTTCCAACTCCAAGGGTCTGCCTTGGCTGCGGTGATGTCGGTTGAATCGTCACCCCTTCTCCTTTTTCTTCTGGATGAATTATGAGAAGTTACATTTTGAGTAGAATCACCAGTGCTGCGACAAAAAATAATGTTTAGTGGACTGGCTATTAGAATCACATTGGGCTGTTACTCAGGTGTATAAAAACAGAGTCTTATAAACAGATGTGCAAGGTCTACAGCATTTAGTTACCTTGAAGAACTTGGCAGCTGGTTACTTGGTCTGTCAATTTGGTTGAGATGGTGCCATTTGCCTGCACCAGAAGAAAACATGAACTCGAAATTAGTCGAACAAAAAGAAAAATGGAAGTGGTAATTGACACAAACAGGTGGCGTGCTTGGAGGACGGATGTACAGGCAGGCATTTACCTCCGTGGGCGTGGACCTCCTGCTGTAGCATGTAGCAGTCGAGCTCGTCGACCACGTCGCCGGCGGCGTAGAGCAGCTCCTTGAGGGCTGCGAGGGATCTGGCCAGCGACCTGTTTCTAATCTCAGACCTGGCGTTGACGGCGGAGACGACGCCGTCGACTTGGTGGATCTCGTCCCTCAGCCCCTCTACCTCGCTGCCGAGCCCTTGTTGGCGAATCCACCCGTCCAGCTTGCTGAGGCTTGGAAGGATGGTGTGCAGCAGCCATCGAATCGCCGCCTGCAGCTGCAGGGAAGTGGTGTCGTCTGACGCCTCCATTCCGTCGGCAGATCCCGGTGGAGGCGGACGGCCAGGGGCGGAAGAGGGGAAGCAGAGCACCAAGGGGTTTGAGGGATTTGGCAGCAGGTGCCAAGAACTTGAGATTACATCAGACCAGACCGGCGAGCGAGCGAGCGAGCTGAGGGGTTCAGAGGAGGAAGAAGAAGGTTTCATACCGAATACTTTGTTCTTCATTGGGTCTTTCTGAAAAGATGACCTCCATCTAAGAGCTCCTCGCTACTGGAATCTGGCATTTTGCTGTCCGCCACCTCTTTGCCGTCTGCCAGCTAACGGCAGAAAGTGATGATGGCAAAAAGGGTATTTGCCGTCAGTTACTTCTTTGTCGTCAGCCAGCGGACGGCAAAGAGATAAAAGACAGACGGCAAAGAGCCAGGTAGGCCCCACAGGGCACGACGTGGCTAGGTGAGCTTCTTTGACGTCTGCTACTGGATGGCAAAGAGGTGACTACTTTGTCGTCTGCTAGCGAAGGAGGAGATTGCGGGCGAAGGAGGCAGGGCCACGGTGGCTTTAGAGCATGTCTAGTAGAGCCCTTAAACCCTTAAATCTAAAACCAGTTTTAAGGGTTGAGAATTGGGCTTTTTTATGCTTTTAAGGCTTGAAAAACAGGGGCAAAGGCTAGAACCCATAAACCCAACCCTTATAACAGAATATTCCGTTATAAGGGTTGGGTTTGAGGGTTCTAGTCTTTGCCCCAACCCCAACCCTTAAAACTGTCATTTGACATATCATAATTTTCACTAGAAAAACACTATCAACCTTCAAACAAACACGGAAATAAAGATCATTGATGCATGGTTTAATAGTTTACATCACACAATCATCATCTTCCCCCTCTCATCGGCACCATCACCAAAAAGTTGCACCTGGCGCCATCTCCTAGACCACTTCCACGTCCATCAAGCACCTCCATTATCGTCGGTGGTGGAGTCCTCCACACCGCCATCGCCACCACCACTCATCGGAGTGTCACCTCGAAGAGTAGAGGACGCACCACGGAATATCCTCCTCCTCTCCGCGATGTCCTGCTTGTACTCCTTCCACCATATCAATTGGTCTTCATCCATGTCCTTCTTGGACATCATCATGTGCTCCTTCTCTTCCACCATGAGTTCTTTCCATGCCTTTGCTTCTTTGACCTTGATCATCATCTCCTCCAAGTCACTCTCCATGGTTCCACTAGGCGGTGCATCCTTCACTTGGTCCATTGCCGCACTCCAACGAGCACAATGGGGCTTCATCAACTCCCACCGGCCTTGAAAGTGACCGGTAACTACGAGGGATGTACCCACCGGTCTTCGGCTTGATCTTGCAATAGACATCCTCTATGTTTTGCCAATAGCGTTTACCGGTTTGATCGGTACCGGTGCTTGCATCCAACCCCACATGTGCCCAAGCACGAACCAAGAGAATATCTTCGTCCTCGCTATAGTTTGCCGAGCGCACGGTGGGTTTTGCAATGGCGGCGAACTCCTCCTCCTCTATCTCGGTCACCTCCTCCTCATCACCCTCTTCCTGCAAATAATCACTAAACCCAAAAGGGTTCGAGAGAAGGAGCCCCGATGTCCACCTCCGCTTCTTCGAGAAGCCCCATGAACGACGTTGGCGGGGCAGGCATTCCGCCGAGCACCTCGTGCACGACGGGCGGAGGTGCGGGGGCTGGGGCGGCCGGGGCGACGGCAGCGACGGCCGGTGCGGGGCGGCCGGTGGTCTTCTTCGCCTTCGGCGCCGCTGCCCTCTTCGGCCCAAGGGAGGGCTTCTTCCTCACCTTCGGTGCCGCTGCGGCCGAGGCGGGCTGGGGGAGGACGACGTGCTGGCCAGCACGCCGCCTCTTCGCGCCGACGGCCACCACCGACGGCACCTCCAGCGCGGACGGAGGGAGCAAGGACGGGGCCGGCGCAGGCGCCGCCGAGGCCGAGGCCGGGGGCGGGGCGACGGGCGGAGGGAGGGAGGACGCGGGCGGGGCGACGGAGGAGTCCGGCGGCGCCTCCATGGCTCGCCGCGGGGCGGCCGGGGCGACAGAGGAGTCCGGCGGCGTCCGACGGGAGGGAGCGCACGAGGGGAAACTTCTCTCCCGCGCAACGACCGGTGTAGCGCAGGTTGGAGGCGGGTTTCCCTCTCCAATCCTCACTTTTACAGATTGGAAGGGCAACCACAGATCCAATCCGTAGAAAAATTGAAGGGTTTAGGGGTTCTAGTATTTGCTGTTTTTCCGTTTCAACCCGTAAAAAACGGTTATTTCTGTTTATTTGAGGGTTTAAGGGCTCTATTAGACATGCTCATATATAGCGCGGTGGATGTCGACGGGTGGTTGCGGCTGGTGGCCGGTAGATGCCATCATTATGGCCCTGTTAATGGCGGTTTGTGAATCCGTGCCGGTGGTCATCGGCGTAGTGATAATGGAGGTTTGTGAATCCGTACCGATGGTAATGGCGTCGAAGCGACGCGACGGCGGGCGACAAGCGTTCGATCGCCCCTCGGGCGGCGCGTTTGACGTGCTGACCTGCCCGTCAAGACCGCCCGCCAACTGGGCTGCACGATGCGGAGGTTTCGGCACGTCACACATCACGGTTTTTCCCCAACGTGTTGGCTTTTGATCGTTGCTAGACCAAATCCACCGAAGCAACCTGTACGTGCAAGCTAGCTAGACAAGCAAGCACACAGGCACCTTAATCGATGACCAATAGCCACCGTAGGTTAGCATACGTACACGTACGTGAAAGCTAGCTTCAACTCAACTTAGCGAACTCAACAGGAAACGGATCGGTAGACTTATTTGATGGCTACACGGGCGTGTCGCTCCTGGCTTTCTCTTTATTGCTTTTCGTTGTCTTGGTTTAGATTACATCGGGGGTACATGTATATATATTGCTAAGCTAGGTCTAACCCAAACCGACTAGGTGTAGATATCCTACAAGGATACGCATACACACACGGACACGGGATTAATTCTAACACAACGCTCACACCGGGCATATTTACATGAATACGACGTGCTTATCGTGTGTACCACCGCGGATGGGTGGGCGAACTATTTTGAAAAATATGACCATCATACTTCTTGTTATGAAGGGGTATCAGGCAATCTCAATCTTCCTTATGTTTAGGAGGGTGTACCGAAACAGAAGTGTTTATTTAAAAAGGCTCATACTAGTCAACGCGCAACATGGTCACAAACAGGGTATACAAGGACTTACTCACAAATGAAAACTTCCTATCCACGAAAACAAAAAGGAGAATTGCATGCTAAAAACTTCAACAAGAATATGGCCGAACTCGAAATGTGCATCAACTGTTAATTGTTGTACACCTCGAACACACGGCCAGACTTGAGAAAAATGTATCAAAGAGCCCAGAATAATCCAAAAAAAAAATCCTGACAAAAATTAACATTCAGTGACTGCACTGTTAAAACTTCAGCACAGAGCTGGAAAGATGCATCATCTGTTTGCAGCACACCGTGGAAACACCGCCGGACTCCAATAATACAGAGTGCTTGATTTTTTCTGAAGGAATTCTCAGTTATAAAGAATAGTGCCCTGAGTGGAATGATAATGATGCCAATGAGAACAGAGTTAGCTCTCGTACTTGTACACACCACATGACTCTAAACAAATCTGAAACAATTCCTGAATTTTTTTAAGGTTAGCAGTACATTCAGTGCGGACTGTTAAAACTTAAAATTGCTGCGCAAACTGAGCTAATAGAAAAATCCATCTACTGTCACTGTACACGTTGGACTCCAAATATCTCAAGGTGCCCAAAATCATATTCAAGAACTTTCCAGAAAATCAAGTATAGATCATCCATAAACAGACTGCTAAATTTGCAGGACAAACAGCACTTTCTGTTGCTGTACACCCCGAACACACTCTGCTCAGAAAAATCTGAAACAAGATCACAAAAGATCAAGGTTTTTGAAATGTTGTTGCTGTCCACCGGGACAATGCGGCCGGCCTCGAAAAATTGGAAGCGCTCAACCAAATCTGCTTCACTTCTTGAAAATACAAGATCGTTGCACAATAATCTACTTATACAGTATTACAGTTTCATCACGGCTTTCAGACTACAACCTGTACAGGAGGTTCCCTGTCGTTGCTGGAGTGGCGAGTAAGGTCGCCGGAGAGTGAGAAGAACGAGCGAGGACGAACGGGAGACAGTAGTATTTTGCGTCGCCTGAACCTACGCGACTCTTTCTGTTATTCCTCTGAATGAGTAGATCGATTACAAATTTACAATGGATCTTAGCTAACTAACCTCCGGTCAGTTTGCCCCACAATTTGCGTGATGCCGTGCCATCCCATGACTGCATTTCGTGTGCCTTGCTAACCGGAGGACTAAACAAGGAAATGAGAAAATAAACAACCTGGACGTGCCATAGCACTCCCGGTATACTAGCTACATATCGGCCATGCAGCAAATTATTCTAAAAACAGGAAACTGCGATGAGTTTATCCTACATTCCCAAGAGCGAGGCCATGGATTCATTCAGCGAGCAACAAGAAATTCAGAGAGGCGATATGGAAAAGGCTGGAACATAACAAGCCCATTAGACAGACAAGCGGGCCATGAATGCTTTCTTATTCCTAGGTGGAGTGGGGAGGCACCTTACAAAAGGATCAAATTTTTAGCTGCGTATAATGGGAAGTGGAGACAAATATTGAGATTATATGAGGATAAGACACCATTATCATGACCGCCTGAGGATGAGTTTCAAGTGAAACCAAACCTGTTCATATCACAAGAAAAATACGTCAGGCATTGTCCCCCACTTCAGATGCAAGTACTGTAAAAGGTGACCCAGGACAGGGGTGGTGTCGGTGTAAAAAACGGCGGATCTCGGGTAGGGGGTCCCAAACTGTGCGTCTAGGCGGATGGTAACAGGAGACAAGGGACACGATGTTTTTACCCAGGTTCGGGCCCTCTCGATGGAGGTAAAACCCTACTCCTGCTTGATTAATATTGATGATATGGGTAGTACAAGAGTAGATCTACCACGAGACCAAAGAGGCTAAACCCTAGAAGCTAGCCTATGGTATGATTGTTGTTCGTCCTACGGACTAAAACCCTCTGGTTTATATAGACACCGGAGAGGGTTAGGGCTACAGAGTCGGTTACAATGGTAGGAGATCTACATATCCGTATCGCCAAGCTTGCCTTCCACGCCAAGGAAAGTCCCATCCGGACACGGGACGAAGTCTTCAATCTTGTATCTTCATAGTCCAGGAGTCCGGCCAACGGTGATAGTTCGGCTATCCGGACATCCCCTAATACAGGACTCCCTCAGTAGCCCTTGAACCAGGCTTCAATGACGACGAGTCCGGCGCGCATATTGTCTTCGGCATTGCAAGGCGGTTCCTCCTCCGAATACTTCATAGAAGATTTTGAACACAAGGATAGTGTCCGGCTCTGCAAAATAAGTTCCACATACCACCGTAGAGAGAATAATCTTTACACAAATTCAATCTGCTGACGTATTCTGCGGCGTGACGTCACACCACGGCCAAGCCTTTATTGGAATCGTTTTTACTGTCCCACCTCAGCGTGTCTAGCGAGGCGGTTTCTTCGGCACGTCTTGTCAAAGCAGAGATCGTGTCCTCTTATTCCGAGATTCTCATTAATACGGGTGTGGGTAACCCAGTCGTGCCCGTTGGCACGCCTCCTCTATCGAAGGCGAGTCCCGAACGGTCACGGGGAGGGCTCTTGGTATTCAACCTCTTTATAACGAGACCAAGGCCCGCTCCTTTCTTTCAATCTCAATCTAATCTGCCCCTCGCCTCGAGTTCCAACACCCAAAGCTCTAGATTCAGGCGCTTCGGACCTCCGAGGATGTCCGGCTCCGACCTGCAAGGCCGGTGGATGCCTTCCTCCGTCACGGAAGAAGACGTGCTAAAGCTGAGAGACGTCCGGTATCTAACCGGTGAAATTTCGCACAGGCTGCCTGCCCAAGGGCAGGTTATTCCCACTCCCAAGCCTGGTGAGAGCGTGGTGTTCGTGTCTCACTTCCTTCGGGGGTTAGGCTTCCCGACGGACCCCTTCGTGAGGGGGCTCATGTTTTATTATGGGCTGGAATTTCATGACTTGGATCCGGAGTCCATCCTCCACATCTCATCGTTCATTGTCGTATGTGAAGCCTTCCTCCGCATTACCCCTCACTTTGGGTTGTGGCTCAAAACCTTCAAAGTGGAACCGAAGATGATCAAGGGGCAGCAGGCAGAGTGCGGAGGGGCTGTTATAAGCAAGAATGTTGACGCTCCATGGCCCGAGGGCTCTTTTCAAGAGGAGCTCAGTCTGTGGCAACAAGAGTGGTTTTATATCACAGCTCCCAGGGGCACCAAATGGGTGGCGCCACCTGCTTTTCGCTCGGGTCCTCCACCGCAGCTGGCGTCATGGGTCAATAAAGGGCTCGACTGGGGGCCGTCCAAGGACGTGCCCTTGTTGCAGGGCCGTATTCGAGACTTCCTAGAGAGAGAGAGATCAATCTGGTCGTAGTAGCGCAGGTCATGCTGATTCGTCGCACCCTGCCCTGCAAACGTCGCCCCCTCCGCCTGTGGGAGTTCAATCCGGAGGGACCACGAGCTCTCCAACATCTGATGGGCGTAACGCCCGTGGAGATGTACCAACTGTTCTTCGGATCACAAGCAATGTGTCCGGACTTGACCGAGGACGCAGGTCTGAGCTGCAATCGCCCGGATACTCAAGTAAGTAGTCCTGTACCCGGACATGCTATCCGTATATCTATCATAAACTTGCCTTTAAAAGAGCTGCCCCTTGAACAGGAGTGGATAGCGAAAGCAAAACTGATCTGGTGTCCGGACCCGCTCCCTGAGACCACGCTGGATCCTGTGTTAACCAGGATGCTAGAGGCTGCGCCTTTTGAAGAAGGCGAAGGGGGGAACGAGGGAGCTACTGCCTCCGCGAAGGAGTTTATCAAGAAAGGAGGGATCGAGAATCCCTCCCTCCAAGGGGAGAAGAGGACCGCCTCTGAAGATCCGGAGACCAAGGCCTCGAAGCGGGGGAAGAAATCTTCGCCAGAGGGTCCTGCGCCGGGAGATGCCCCGGCCGCACTATTTCCCCAAGGAGATCAGCCCTCTAGTGAGCCGTAAGTAAAGAGGGGCGTTTTCTTAAAATGAGAGACATCCCTATTTTATTTCTGAAGATTACCGAAACTTTTCCTTGTAGTTCGGATCTCAGCCCTTCTCAGCAGAGCTCGTCTTCAGGGGATCTTGGTCCGGAGATGATAGAGAGCGAAACGCCTCCGCCTGCCGTACCGTCATGCGAGGCGGACGACCCTGCGGTGTCGTCGCGGAGGGTTTCTCCGAATCCGGCGGGGCCCGAAGGCAGTCGTATGTCCCCTCAAAGCCCTCCGCGTCCGGCCTTCGAAAAAGGCCATCAGACGAGTCCGGCACCGACTGGTGTACGGTCGGAGGAGCTGAAAGATCTGCTCGGGCGAGCGTCTATCTCGGAAGATCACCGTGCGCTAATGGGTAAGGTGATTGAAAGGATTTCATCCGCTGAAAGCGGATTGCATGAAGCCGTCATAAGTTTACTGACGGGTTTTGAGGTACGCAAAATGATGTACCTTCTGACAGTTTTGCATATAGAATGCGCCCTGTATAGATAGTAGCCCCTGAGACTCGGTGCGTTGTCAAAAATGACAGCGCGCCAAGGATCATAATCCTAGGTATAATATGCGCTCTTCCTATGTAGGTGGCGAAGCGTCCGGTGGCAAGCCGGACTGATGAATTTGCCGAACTAAAGCGACAACTTGACGTGGCGGATGCTGACATCGCGCTTGTCAATAAGCGGCTTGACGAGTCACAAGGTATGCAGCTTCTCCGCGGACACCCGGTAAGGTAGCTTAATGTATGTGCCTTACAACATGTATGCTTGACGCAGATGGTGTCGCTGTCATGGATAACCTTCGGGCAGAACTCGCCCGAGCCAAGGAGCAAGCCCGAAAAAGTGATGCGGCTGCCTTAAAAGCGACCGAAGAGCTGAGAGCCGAACAGGCTGCTCACTGCCGAAGCAAGGAAGAAATGGCCGAGATGGCCGTAAAGTTGAAGAATGCTACCGACCGTTGCGAGCTTCTTGAAAAAGAAGGTCGAGCGGAACAAGAGGACCGGAAAAAGGCCGCTACTGAGGCCAAGGATGCTCGCTCTGCGATGAGAGCTATGAAAGAGGAGCTACGTCAGGACGAAGATATTGCGGCTGGAAAGCCTTTTCTGCTGCGGAGGAAATTCATGGATCCTAAGTATGCTCAGTTGGGCGAGCTGTGGGGTGCGAAGGATGCTTATCTGGACTTGGCGGCGAGTGCCGCAGACGCGGCCGGACACTTCCGAGGCCAAAAGGATTAGAATTCAAAAAAATTTGTCGTTATTACAAGCTTATCGCCAAATGTCCCTTCTATTAAGAAGACCTCCCGGCCGCCCAACTCATAATTGGTAAATTTGCGGGTTCAATTCCTGCTGTCACGGAATGGAAGAGCTTTTTTGGTCGCAGTTCCATAGTCCAGAGCGTCCGCTTCCATTGACCGATCGTTTGGCCGAATGGGCTGAGCTGAATAGGTTGTCCGGACTTGCCATGAAGGACGTCGTGACTCATTTGTGGCCGAACATGCCCGAGCCGAAGAGTTATTTTGGCTTGGTGCAGCAGTTCCTTGGTGCGGTGCCGCATATTGGTGCAATGAAGCGGTCAGCATGCATAGAGGGTGCGCGAATGGCTCTTGCCCATGTCAAGACATACTGGGCGGAGATGAAGGCCACCGACGTTGCATCCCAGGATTCGGACAGAAGCCAAGTACCTGCCGAGCACAATTTTGAGGAAGTCCTGCAGGGCGCACGTTTAATAGAGACGCAGTGCTCGAAGGATATTATGTTCTAATGACATGTATGATTTGTGAAACAATGTTTCAATATAATATAAGGGCTTTTTATACTTGTGCGTTCAAGTATTAAAATACCTCCTGTGCGGACATTAATGTATATGTGTATATAACCTGAAAGATGGCAGTCTTCGGCTTCAGCCCCCACGCACATAGTGCGGGGGTGTTTGCAAAAAAGGCGCATTTCCACACTTAATCCAACGTCTTGGTCCTGTAAAGGAGGTGATAGCGTAGCAAACTAGGCAACAGGACTATAATGCTTTATTACTTTCATTTAGTCATAGGAGTTCAATGGTGGGGCTACTATATAGCCCCTAGGGGCACCGCGCTCTCCCGAATTCGGGCCGCGTATGTGCCTGACCGGGAAACGGTCCTTCGTTAATGCAGAGGAATTCTAAACATTCCGGTGGGTCATCGAGTGGTTGACCAGTCTCACGCTACATCATGACAGTCAGTTTTCGGCTTTCTCTACTGAGGTGCTCACCAGGACGAACCGGGGCACAATCGCAGTAGTTCTCCTGGTGCCGCGTTAGCCAATAGAACGGAACGTAAGGTAGCAAAACACTGGAGCCGGGCGAACCCAACATTTGACCAAAGACATGATTCGGAGCTGATGCATATAAGGCCTAACTCGAGACGCCGAACACTCCCTAAGGTATTCGGTCTTTATGAAAACGGGCAGAACAATGCCCTAAGCCCCTGGTGTCCAGGTACGCACAAAAAATTCTGACGAGGCCGATGCCAAAACTCCAGCCTCCTCCTCGGTTATAGCAAGAAACCGGGGGATGTGTATCAACAAGAGACAGTAAAAAAGGTTTACGCAGGGTCTTAATCTGAAAAGAATCCTTGTAACGGGTCCCTACTGCACGTCTGCGCCTGTGTCTCCGTTGTGCCGTATCCTGGACGGGTGTAGCACGGTGTTCATCTGTAAAAGAGAAGAACTTAGTTGAAGAAAGCTCGTGCGAAAAATGTACTTTATATTAAATAAACGGAGTACGATACGAAAAGCGAATAAAATTGAGCCTTATTGTCTCTTGTTGTACATGCATGCAGCCCCTTGTACGGGGGTGTGCAGCTAGTAGGCCTTTATATGTTTACGCCGCACTCGTCTAGCCGTGTCCGGGGTCCGAATGACCTGTTCAGGTGCTTGGTTTAGCGGAGCCGGATTAGTGTGTGACTGTCCAGGCAGTCTCACGTTCTTCCGTGCTCGAGTAACACTTGATACTTCCCTTTAATGAGATGATGCCGCGTGGACCGGGCATTTTAAGTGTAAGAGATGCATAATGCGGTATTGCGTTAAAGCGGACGAAAGCTTCACGTCCCAATAGTGCTTGATAGCTACTTTTGAATGGGGTGATATGGAAGGTTAACTTTTCGTGGCGGAAGTTGTCGGATGAGCCGAACACAACTTCTAGCAGTAGGGAGCCCGTACAATGCGCATATAGGCCTGGCATTACCCCCTTGAAGGAGGTGTTGCTGTGGCGAATTTTGGTTGGGTCTATCCCCATTTTGCGGATTGTGTCCTGATATAGAAGGTTTAGATCACTACCGTCGTCCATTAGGACTTCTGTGAATTGGAGTCCGTCGATTATAGGATCTAATATCAGGGCAGTCCATCCTGCGTTCCGGATACTTCCGGAGTAATCCTGATGATCAAAGATGATTGGTTTTGACAACCAATGTCGGGACTCCGCTGGGATAGGCCGTGCGGCGCGTATTTCTATGGGTGCCGCTCTGATTTTCCCTTTTGTCACTTGAAGTGAGTTTACTGTTTTGACTTCTTGTGGGAAATTCTTTTGTTTTCTGGTGCTCTGCTTGTGGGGTTCTTCATCGTCCTCGCTTGGTGTGTCGAGCCCCTTGTGTTCGGCATTGAGTTTGCCGGACTGCTTGAAGACCCAACAATCTCTGTGGGTATGGTTTGCAGGCTTCCCGGGGGTACTGTGGATTTGGCATATTTTGTCCAAGATTTTGTTTAAGTTGGATAGCTCGTGGCTGTTATCCTTGAGGGGCAGTTTTTTATGATTCTGCCGAGAGCTTTTGAATCCGGCGTTGACTGTCGTGCTCTTCGGGCTGTTTCCCTTTGTCCGGCGCTGGTCCTTGCTGCGTCGTGGTTTCCCGTTTCCATCTCTAACTTCGGATGTACTTGGGTCGCTGGTACTACCACTAATAGGGAAAGGGCTATAGATGGGATGGGCACTAATGGCGCACCAGTCAGGCAGTGCGCCACTACTATATACTAATGACGCACCACCTGGCGATGCGCCATTAGTGTGGAAGACACTAGTGGCGCACCACGCACAAGGTGCGCCACTAGTAATAATTTATTTTCCCATTTTTCCATACATACTAATGGCGCATCCAAGGAAAGTGCGCCATTACTAGTTCTAACTAGTAATGGCGCACCAGCCACAGAGTGCGCCAGTACTGTATTCTTTTTTTATTCTTTTTTTTGCAAAACTACTAATGGCGCACCGTGTCACAGTGCGCCATTACTAGTTTAAACTAGTAATGGCGCACTGTGACTCGGTGCGCCATTAGTATATATATTTATTTATTTTTACTTTTTTGCAAAACTACTAATGGCGCACCACCTGCAGGTGCGCCATTAGTAACCATGGTTACTAATGGCGCATTTGCAGGTGGTGCGCCATTAGTAACCTGGGACCCCAACAAGATATTTTGGACAGCCACACCTACCCACTCACTTTCCCTACTTCATTCCCTCCACCTCCTTCTCCAAGCTTTCGGCTGCCTCCTCCTCCTCACCTCATTTGCACCATAGATTCATCAAAATTAAGTGGTGAAATTACCTTTTTTTTGATAGGTAAGTAAGGGGAAAGCTATCTTCATGTTGTAGATCTACTTTTTTTCTCCCTAGCTCGCTCCAACAACGTGCACATGCACTTTTTGTGGCCTAGCTAGATTTATGCATGTTTGTGATATTGCATATGTTTGTGGTGTTGCATATGTTTGTGGTGTTGCATATATGTTTGTGTTTGCAGGTACCGGTATTTGAAATGCGATAGTTGCCAATATTTTGCCGGAATGTTGATTCATTTCCGTTTCGGCGAGAATTTTGGCACTATGCATTCTTTTTGGTCCTATTTTTAGGGAAGGTCATGCCAAATTTTTTCTTGGTTCTAAAATATCGTTTTGCTCTACCCCGCAGGCGACCATGGTCCGCACGATGACCGAAGGCATCGTGAATAGGTTTTTGAGCTCCGCGAAGGCCGAGATGCTTCAAAAGAACGAGACGGAGATAAGATGTCCGTGTCGAAGATGCAAGCTGAAGAGCCTTATTGCGGACCCGGATACCGGGCAGGTGCGGGACCACCTGCTCTTGCATGGTTTCATGGATGGCTATCGGTGGCAAGGTGATGAAGATGACTATGAAGTCGTCCATGGGGGCCGGGCAAGAAATGAGGAAGGGCAACAAGACAACCACCGCGGCGAGGGCGGGCGAGAAGACGAAGAATCTCCAGGACATGATCACGACGGTGATGCTGTACACAGTCATCATGTAGAAGATGTCGTACATGATGATGATCAGGAAGATCAAGACGAAGGGCATGATCATGAAGATGAAGATGCCGGAGCAGACGACGATGGAGGCTGGGTGCAGGACCCTCATATTCAAGAGCTGCTTCTCAAGCAAACGGATAACGCAAGAGCTACCGCCCGAGAGAAAGCCAAGATGGATCAACTGGAGATAGACGCGGTTACTCCATTGTATGAAGGATGCAGGCCCGAGGATACCCGCCTGAAAGTAACGCTCATGGCTCTGGAGATGAAGGTAAAACACAAAATGACCGACGCATGCTTCGACGAGAACATGTCATTCTGGCACGAACGTCTTCCCAAGGGGAACAAGTGCCCGACCAGTTTCGAGGAGGCGAAGAAAATCGTGTGTCCTTTGGATTTACCGCACGTGAAATACAATGTGTGCATGAACAATTGCATCATTTATCGGGACGAGCACGCGGAGTCTACCATATGTCGGGTGTGCGGCGTCACTCGATACAAGAAGAGGAAGAAACCTCCTCGAAAATCGGTGTTGTACTTTCCGATCACTCCTCATCTACAGCGGTATTTCGCGGACCCTAAGGTAGCAAAGCTCCTGCGTTGGCACGCGGATAGGGAGGAGAAGAAGCGGGAAGATGACGGAAATCATCCGGAGATAAATAAAAAAGACAAGATGCTGAGTCACCCTAAGGATGCGAGCCAGTGGCAAGCGTTGAACTTCGAATACCCAGAATTTGGGAAGGATCCAAGGAACATCGTGCTGGGCGCGAGCACCGATGGAGTCAATCCGTTTGGCAGCCAGAGAAGCACACATAGCACCTGGCCTGTGTTTGTGTGGATGTACAACCTTCCCCCCTGGTTGTGCATGAAGAGGAAGTACATTCACATGAGTATGCTAATTGAAGGGCCGAAACAACCAGGGAACGACATCAATCTGTATCTGGGGCTGCTGAAGGAGGAGCTAGACATGCTGTGGAAAACGCCAGCCAATACGTGGGACGCCGCAGAGAAAGAATATTTCCCTATGAGAGCCGCACTGCTCACGACGGTGCACGACTATCTCGGTTACGGATATCTCGCAGGGCAGGTAGTCCACGGATTTTCTGGATGCGTAAGGTGCATGGATGACACAACGTATCGCCAGCTAGATAGAGATCCCGGGTCTTCGAAAACCGTGTTCATGGGACATCGAAGGT
>LR880971.1:804350188-804370382 GCA_904067115.1 Aegilops sharonensis | reverse complement strand
ATCAAATAACAACTCCTTGTTCATGGTTAGGAAACATAACCATCTTTGATTAACGAGCTAGTCAAGTAGAGGCATACTAGTGACACTCTGTAGGTTTATGTATTCACACATGTATTATGTTTCCGGTTAATACAATTCTAGCATGAATAATAAACATTTATCATGATATAAGGAAATAAATAATAACATTATTATTGCCTCTAGGGCATATTTCCTTCACTCACCCCGTTCTGCCACTGCCCACTGCTTCTGCTGTCGCAAGCTGCTGCTACTCTTAGTTATTGTTTGCTACTTCTGGTCGCTGATGTTGATGCTAAGCTACTGCCGCTGCTTTTTTCTGCTAATTATTGTCGCTTGTAGTAGTTGCGTTGGTGTTGCTGCCGCATACAGGCCGACCCTTAGGTTAGTTAGCTATAGTTTAGGATAATTGGCTTAGGTGGTTAGGCTAATTAGTGGTTATTAGATTTAGTGTATATGACATGTGGAACCTACTGTTAGATAAATTAGATTAATAATATCTAAGCCTATGACATATGGGTCACACCTCTCCTTTTGACTAGTCAATTTAACTTGGCCAACTCGAATTAGAAGTAATTTAGAGAAACTAGAATATTGTTTAAATCTTTGAAAAATCCTTTTATTCTTCAGTGATTATCTAGTTTTGTTCTAGATAACGATTAAATGTGGCTGATTATCCTCTCAATTCGGTCACTTGCTCGTTTCAGTTTAATGATTGCATTATAGTCCACTTTTTCAGTAAAATGTTCTGTTGCAATTCATTCCATTAGTTTGGTGCTGAAATGATCTGTCATAATTCCTTCTTTCTGTTGCATTGTTTGGAACTGTATCTCACTTTAGCTGCTAAACTCTCTGGAATTAATGCTTCATATGATGTTCAATTTTTGCATAAGTTGAAGAAACAATAGTTGGGCTCTGGTCCAAATGATGTTTAACATGAATTTAACTAAACAGGAATTTTATGTTGTTGCTGCTGAAGATGAGTAGTTGTAGGAAGATGATGCATAGTAGTTTTATGTTGTTGTAGTAGTTGTAGGATGTTATTGTAGTTGAAGTTGCAGGAGTAGATAATGGAGTACTGCCAATTTACTGTTAGTAAAGATGTTGAACACACAACTGTTGTTTACTCTAGTGATAGGAGTAGTAGTGGTGGCCATCTAGTTGGACTACTACTGCTAGGACTTGCTCCAGATTTTAGGATTTCTTTTCTTTTAGGATTTATTTTCTTCTAGGACTAGGTTTTTATTATTTTTCTGTTGTGATTGTTTTTTGAGCTCTTTCTTTTTCATTTCCTACTATCCTTATCCTAATTATCTTAAATTGTTATGATGTGTGTAACAGGATTAGATCTTGGATTTGCTAGTGGACTTTGGGAGTTTCTTAGCCAGCTTAGTGACTCCATATTTTTCACTATTTCAGCAAGTCTTTTGTAAGCATTAAACTTTCAGCACTACATTTTTATCTTATGTTTACATCTGTTTGCTTCCAATTGCTATATATGTATTGTTGTTACTAAAAATGATGAAGCTCCTGTCAATTGCTATATATGTGTATTGATACAGTTCATATTTGATTAGTTCCATAAATTTGTATGACCAAATATATATTTCAGATTTGTATAGTTTCAGAGATTTGTATGACCACAGATACCGTTCAGATTTGAATTGTTTCAGAAATTTGTATGACCAGAGATACAGTTCAGATTTGAATTGTTTCAGAAATTGGTATGAACAAAGATGCTATTGTATATAAATGGGCTGCTGTAGAACTGTTCTTCATCTTTACAGTGCTGTTGTATAGAAATATGCTGAATTTTCTGCTCTGATTGTTGCTCAAAGAAATTTAGCAAAAAAATGGGGTCCTGGGAGACGCCGCTGCTGCTTGAGGCCCTTGAGAGGCCCTTCGTGTCGTGATGATTTTGCAGGTACCCTGAGAGGCCCTTGAGTTTGCCGGAATGTCGATTAACTTCCGTTCCGGCAAATTCGGGTACTCCATATGTCCTATTTTCAGCAAAGATCATGCTGAAATTTTCCGTGAATTTTAGCATGACTTTGCTAAAAATCGGACATATGGGGTACTTGCTACTAATGCATGGGCCGGGGTATCTTAGTACTTAATTAAGTAGGATCAACTGCCCCTTTATTCTTGCTGCATTAAACCATAGGTGGCAATAGAGCCAAGTGATTAGGCCCAACTTAGAATTATCCTCAGCATCGATAAACCCTAGATGATAAACTCAACATAGGTGGCAATAGAGCCAAGTGATTAGTGCCAAGTGATTAGGCCCAACCTAGGGTGCCTCGGCATCGATAAACCCTAAATGATGAAAACTTAACTTAGCATTTAGGGTGCCTCGGCGTCGACAAACCCTAAATGATGAAACCTTGGCTTTTAGGGTGCCTCGGTGTCGATGAGAACCTAAATGATGTACGCTTAGGCTTTTAGGGTGCCTCGGCGTCGACAAACCCTAAATGATAAAATCTTAGCTTTTAGGATGCCTCGGTGTCGACAAACCCTAAATGATGAGACCATGATCTTGTTCCTTGACAATAACCAACTTTTTGACCGAACTTTTTTCCTATTTAGAGCGAAACATGGCCCAAAACGATGAGGCCGGCGGTTCGGACGGCAAGCAATTCTGGGAGCTGTCCCAGGAGTTGGAGAAAGAACATCACCGCTATGAGGACGCCGCGGAAGACACCGATCCTGACTACACAACACCTAGTGGCGTCGGGGATGACACCACTGATGGCGCCGCCGAGGATGCCACCACTGATGATGGCGACGCACACACAGATGGCAGCCAACCGAAGAGGCAACGGAAGGACCGGCGCCCGAGCGTGCTCGGCACCGTCAGGGAGGAATTTACTGAAGTGGACTCCGACGGGAATCCGATGGCGCCCAAACAAGTAGTCAAGGGGTACTCGGTTCAGCTCGGGTGCATTCTCCGGAGCACCGTCTCGATCAACACCGAGAACCTAAGGCATAAGGACCACGGGAATTTGTGCAGCCTCCTCTTCACGAAGCTGCACGAACGATACAAGTTCCCCGCTTAGTTTGCAAACACACGCCTCTCAGGGAATAAAGTGAACAGTACCGCCCTCACGAGGATGAGCACGGCCCTGTCTACTTGGAGAAGCACGGTGAAGGCAATGATTGACAAAGGTGGTAGTTATGACAAGATCAAGGCGAAATATCCTTTGATGAGCGAAGATGAGTACAAGGAGTTCAAGATCAAGTGCGAGAGCAGCGCAACCTCCGAATCAAGTCATTGGGGGAAAGAAATGCGGAAGTTGAACTCGGTCCCGGCGGTTACAGAGTGGCGGAGCCTATATGGGACAAGGAGGACGCGGAGCGTGCCGAGCAAGGCCTACCGCCCCGCTTCGAGAAATACTGTGACAAGCAGACCAGGAACTTTCTCAGGGCCCGGTACAAGGAGGATCCGGTAACAAAGGAGCTTACCACGGATCCGAAGATCAGGGCGCTCGATCTTGTTCTGGTAAGGAATACACCCCCGCGTAATTAGCTCCATATGGTTGCACTCTAATTAATCCCCAATATTTCTAAATGGTTCACGTTCCTTCCGCAGGACACTCAAAGCAGTAGCGCGGGGTCGTCTCAGAGCTCCCCTTTCGACACCCCTTTAAATAGGGCGTTGAACGTAATGAAAAACAAGGATAAGCTCAGTAAGCCGACATCAGCTGGTCGTGTGGCCGGCAAAGGCTTGTCCACAAAATGGTCGTCATACTATACCGCTGGTGGGCGAAAGGAGAAAAAGACCAGCTCGGAAAGCCAGTCGCGCGAGGTTGAAGCACTCAAGGCACAAGTGGCGCGGATTCCGGAGCTTGTCCAAGAGCAAGTGGAACAACAACTGGGAACGAAGCTCAACGCCATGGTGCCTACGTTGATTCATGGGCTGACGACGTGGATTGCGGGCGGCCAACAGGGGCCTCCCTCGGTTCCCAGCTTCACGGCCAGCAACTCGCACAGCACGCAGGCGGCGCCATTGGTGTCTCCGGCGGAGGCGGTATTCGTGTCTCCGGCGCCGGCACGGGTATTGGAGCTTAATGCACCCGGGTGTACGCCGGCCGGCACCTCGCCAGCAAGCGGCCCCTCCGTCAGTGGCACGCCCGCCGTTGGCGGTGCCTTGACATTAGCCGAGCTCGACGGCATCACGGTAACTAAGCCTCTCGGCCGATGACTTCATCTCCTTGCCTTTGACTGGGCATCCCTGACGCCCTACATGTTTTCGCAGGGCGCCGCCGATGTTCCTTGCACTCTTCTGCACTTCGTGGGCGGCGAGTTGGTCGATGTCGCCAAGGGCAGAATCGTTCAACCGGGCAACCCCATGTTCCACGGTAATCCGATGCCACCCACAGTGTATAGGGTTGAAGTGGTTCGGGTGCTGCCAGGCTTCGACGAGCTGTTACCTCCGATTCGACCCGCTGGGGCCGACGAAGAAGATGAGATGACCCTCAGCGCCTGCGTAAACTGGCCCCTGCTTTGGCCGAAGAGCCAGATTCGTTTGGGGGCGGGGGACACCACCCCACAGACAAGACCGCCAGTCGTGCCGGCGCAAAGCCATGGCAAGAACGCCGCAACGCTACCGGACCTGCCGGACATCCCTATGCCGGACATCCCTATGGCACAGGATCCGGACGACGACGACAACGACGACGGTACATTTACCAAAGTCGATAAGTACTTTGCCGAACATGGGTACGCTGACGAGTTCTGCGAGCCTCTTTCTCAAGAACCCAACCAAGACGACCGCGATCTAGCTGGTACGGCGGAGAAATCCAATTGCAACAGGCGTCGTCTGGTGTTCAGTTCTCAGGAGACGCCTCCAGCTCCCGCCTTCACCGAGCCTCAGATAGCTGAGGTGCGAAATATTATCAGCCCCAACACGCTCAAGAAAGCGGTCTGTGAGCAGAACTCGGTCCCATTACAGGAGATCAAGAAGAAGGGATGGAAACGAAAGACTAACAAGGGCGCCGGTGCAAGCCAGCCGGCACCAAGTTCGATCCGTGCTCAGGACGGGCCACCTTCACCTAAGGATATTTCGAGGAGGGTGCATGTGGTGGGTAGGGTGATGCTACCGCCAAATATGCTCAATGCTGCAACCGGTGCTATGCGGAGTCTGCACGACAGTGTTCTTTCTTTGGAGAAGCGGCATCTCAGAGAGAATGATGTGCCATACCCGGTTTTCGTGGCCAAGGTGCTAGAGGGCAAGGGCTTTGTGGATGGCGACATCGCGGGTACGATCGTCCTGCGGTTTGATGACATCTTTGCTATGTTTAACCTTCATCCGCTGCACTACACCTTCGTTCGGCTGTTTTCGCTGAGTATGGAGATGCGGATCATTAGAGACAAGACCCCGGACATCGTGATAGTCGAACCCTTCTACATGCATGCCAAGCACTTGAGCAGCGCTGGGGACCGCCAAGTTGCGAGTTCACACCTCGAAGGCGTCATTCTGGCAAACCCAGATAAGGATAACTTCCTTGTGGCTTACTTTTCCGAGTAAGTCATCCCTTAACCGCCCCATAACATATGATTTCTTAGATTTCGATCGTTCTTTTTTTTTCTAACATTCCTTGTTCTGTGCAGTGACACACATTGCACACTCATCCTCTTAAGCCCGAAATATTCCATGGCCACGTATTTCGACCCGAACCGTAACTCCAAGATAGACTACACAAATGTCAAGAAAGTTCTTGATGATGTTCTCCCTGGCTACGCCAAATCTGGAGGCACCTTCACCAGGGCAGTTCGTAAGTATGGCAAGCACATGTTCTCACACAATACGAAGTTCTGCTGCATCAAGCAGCCGCCTGGCGGTCAGAAGGATGCCTACTACGCCCTCCATCACATGCGGGCGATCGTAAGGGACCATCATCACCTTCTGCTACCAGATAATCTCAAAGATTGGGCCGCGAGCTTGTCGGCAATCCAGGACGCGGACCTCAGACAAGAATTCTTTCGCATCCAGTCGGAGTTTGCGGACATCATCCATCAAGATGTCGTTCATACCTCGGGGCAGTTCTTCCTCAGATATCAACCGTCCAACAATGAGATAGATGGAACGCTACAAATGCAGGGTGACAACGACCGCGATTTCATGACCATCACGACAGACGGCGGCTTCATCCACGCTCCTGTCCGATGAGTCGAGTCGAAAGTAGTGATGTGTAGTTCTGAAACATTGATTGGCTCATGTTGTAATTAAACTTTAATGAATTCGTATGTCCCTTTGGTTTGGACAGTCGTTCAACTTAGATGTAATCGATGCTATTTATTAGTAGGACCCTGAATCGTGCTATTAATGTCTTGCTTTTCTCTTCCGATCCTTTTGTTGCATACTTACATATTGCTTATGTATTGTCTGTTGTTTGGCTTGTGCATAGAGATGTTGTCGTATGTCGTGTACAAGGGTAAGGTTCCCGGAGTCTATGACGACTGGGAGGAGTGTCGGAGACAGGTTCACCGTTTCAGCGGTAACAGTTACAAAGGGTACACCACTAGGGCGGAGGCCGAATCTAGATACGCCCGCTATCTAGCGGGAGAGAGGAGGGAGCGTTGGAGGAACCGGATGAAGACCAGTTTGATCGCGATGATGCTCATCATGATGACCGCAACTCTCTTCTATGTGATGGTAGTTTAGATAATCGATATCGACTTGTAATGTGAAGACAAACTCGATACTCGCGGTCTTGAGACTTGTAATATTTTATCTTTGTTCGGTCTTTTGAATTCGGAGACTAATATGATGAATTGTATTCGGAGACCAATCTTCTATTGTATTCGATGAATCTGCTGTTGCTGTGTGCTGCTGTCTATATTTTGTCCAATAATATATTTTGTAACCTGTGCAAAAATCAGAAAAGTAAAAAAAAAAACAAATATTCATACTAATGGCGCATCACCTCAAGGTGCGCCATTAGTTTGCCAAAGGATACTAATGGCGCATCATGACAGAGTGCGCCATTAGTATGACAAAGCACATGGTTACGTATGACCCCCCGGGAGGCATACTAATGGCGCATGGTGTTACATACTAATGGCGCACAACGTGGTGCGCCATTAGAATACCAGATACTAATGGCGCATCGGTGGTGTGCCATTAGTAAAAAATACTAGTGGTGTGATACTAATGGCGCACCGGTAGTGCGCCATTAGTAGGCAAAACCGGTGCGCCATTAGTAGGCCTTTTCCTAGTAGTGTACATCTTGCCAGCCAACTATCCTCTCTCGCGCAAAAGCGGGTCATGAGGCTTGTTAGTGCGGCCATTGTTCTTGGCTTTTCCTGACCAAGGTGCCTGGCGAGCCATTCGTCTCGGACATTGTGTTTGAAAGCTGATAAGGCTTCGGCGTCCGGACAGTCGACTATTTGGTTCTTTTTGGTGAGGAATCTGTTCCAGAATTTGCGGGCTGACTCTCCGGGTTGTTGAGTTATGTGACTTAAATCGTCTGCATCCGGAGGGCGGACATAAGTCCCTTGAAAATTTGCCCGAAAAGCATCTTCGAGCTCTTCCCAACTACCAATGGTATTTTCAGGGAGGCTTTTAAGCCAGTGCCGTGCTGGCCCTTTGAGCTTGAGGGGTAAGTATTTTAGGGCGGCCTCTTTGTTCTTTGATTGCGGGGGCTCTAGGGCCTCCTCATCGAATTCAGGCAGTAGTTTGCGCTTCGGGTAGCTCTTTGTTTGGCGACTGTCGCCGTATTTGTCTGCGGTGTTGAGTACTTTGCTCCATCTGATTCTGAGTGCATCTTCCGCTGTTTTGAGCTTCCGCTTCTGCTTTTTCAGGCTACGCGTAGTGGCGACGAGCCTTTTGTGGAGGTTCTTCTGCTCCAACAACTTGTCCGGTGTGAGATCGTCCGGACTGTTATCTTCGCCGGGGACGGGTTGTTTATCCAAGTTGTCCTGTTCGGACGGTTGTTCAATGGCATGTTCGTCGTCCACCGGTTCGACCTGCTCTATGGATGTGTCTGTATGGCCGCCGTCTTTGTCGAGGCGGGACTTTGTGCGGCGCTTTCGTCGCCGTCTTGACTGCTTTTCGAGGGATTTATCCTTCGTAGCGTCCCGTTGTTCCTCGTCGTTACTTCCTTTAGGTGTATCCACCATGTATACATCGTGATATGGGGTGGCTGTCCAGTACCCTGTAGGTGCTGGTTCATGGTTATCTCCTACATCGTCGTCCATACCGTCGATGTCTTCGGAGTCGAAATTGAGCACGTCGTTTAAACTTTCGACAGTGGCTATGAAGTGGGTGGTGGGTGGGTGTTGAATTTCTTCGTCGTCTGCATCCCAACCTTCCTGACCATAGTCCGGCCAGGGCTCTCCTGATAAAGAGAGAGACTTTAGTGAATTCAGGATGTCGCCAAGGGGCGAGTGCTGAAAGATGTCCGCGGCAATGAACTCCATAACCGGCGCCCAATCGGATTCGATTGGCAGGGGCGCGGGAGGTTTGGAGTCCGGAGAGGAGTCCGGCACCTCGGAGTCACGGGCTTCGCTAAGGACAGAGATGGTGTTCGGCTCAATCACCGTAGAGATTGTAGCCCCCGAGGCGGTGTCCGGCCACTCGTCCTCGATCGGCGTAGTCGACTCCGAGCTAAGGGTCGGAGCGGACGCTGGTGCGGCCTCTAGGGCACTGTTCGGCGACAGAGCTAGATCGTGCCCATCGAAATAGTGCGGCGCGCTTGGCTGTGGCTCGAATCCGTCGAAGATCAAGTCTCCACGAATGTCGGCCGTGTAGTTCAAACTCCCAAATCTGACCTGATGGCCAGGGGCGTAGCTTTCGATCTGCTCTAGATGACCAAGTGAATTGGCCCGCAATGCAAAACCGCCGAATACGAAGATCTGTTCGGGGAGAAAAGTCTCACCCTGGACCGCGTCGTTGTTGATGATCGAAGGAGCCATCGGATCTAAAGGTGACGGCACAGAGGAACTCTCAATGAAAGCACCAATGTCGGTGTCAAAATCGGCGGATCTCGGGTAGGGGGTCCCGAACTGTGCGTCTAGGCCGATGGTAACAGGAGACAAGGGACACGATGTTTTTACCCAGGTTCGGGCCCTCTCGATGGAGGTAAAACCCTACTCCTGCTTGATTAATATTGATGATATAGGTAGTACAAGAGTAGATCTACCACGAGATCAAAGAGGCTAAACCCTAGAAGCTAGCCTATGGTATGATTGTTGTTTGTCCTACGAACTAAAACCCTCCGGTTTATATAGACACCGAAGAGGGTTAGGGTTACACAGAGTCGGTTACAATGGTAGGAGATCTACATATCCGTATCTGTAAGCTTGTCTTCCACGCGAAGGAAAGTCCGAAGTCTTCAATCTTGTATCTTCATAGTCCAGGAGTCCGGCCAACGGTGATAGTTCGGCTATCCGGACACCCCTAATTCAGGACTCCCTCAGGTGGCCTGGGCAATCCCTCCAGTAGCATATAGTCGTAAGATTTTGGTGGTTAGTCGAAACATAAGTGGGTATATATGGTAGAAGAATACCTTAGAATTAGAAAGATACTCGGCAATCAGTCCACATAGCGCCAATCAACTTTGACATGTAGCTTGCTTGTTGCCAGCAATATGTATTTTTCTGTAAACTCGGAACGGCAATGGTTGACCGCCAGTTGTTCCAGCGAAGGTGGGAGGCCCTCATTCGAAAGCACTAGGTTGCGATTACAAGATATGATCCTCAACGTCTTGAGGGAAGGGAGGCCGCGCAGCCCCGTAGGAAGTTCTACGAGATGGTGACAAAACTTAAATTCCAGCTCTTGATGGAAACACCACCGGACTCTGAAAAATACAGAGTGCTCGATTTTGTCTGAAGGAATTCCCAGTTATAAGGAAACATTTTCACATGCTGCGGTATCCACCCCGGACAACACAGCCGGCCGCAAAAAAATTGCAAGTGCTCAACCAATCTGAATCAATTTTTGTCCTCTTGAAAATACAACATCATTTCACAATAATTTACTTATACAGTTTCACTCACAAGTTTCAAACTACAAACTGTTATAGTGGAATCCTTTTTTGTCTTTTGGCCCACTGGAACATGTATAGGAGGTTCCCGACAGCGCGGCAACGGATTCACTCAGCGAGCAGCGAGAAATTCAGAATGATGATATCGAAAGGCTGGAACAGAATAAGTGCATTAGACAGACAAGTGGGGTGGGGAGGCACCGTACGAAAGATCACAAGAAAACCTGTTCATATCACAAGAAAAAATACATTTAGCATTTCAACCCACTTCAAATATAAGTACTGTAACAGGCAACCCCCCAATAGCATATAATTCTACTATTTTGGTGTTTAGTCAAACAATAACTGGGTACGTATATGGTAGAAGTATACCTTAGAAAGATACTTTGTAATCAGTCCACATATCACTTATCAATTTTGACCTCTAGCTTGCTTGTTGCCAGCGATCTGCATCGCTGTGACAACTCGTCGCTGCACTTGTTGATTACCAGTTCTTCCAGCGAAAGTGGAAGGCCCGCATTGGGTAGCCCTGAGATGCGTTGACACCATCTGATCTTCAACGTCCTGAGGGAAGGGAGGCCGCACAGCCCCGTGGGAAGATCTAGGAGATCCCAACAATATTGAAAGCAGAGCTTTTGCAGGGACCTGAGGTGCAGAAGCGCTCTCTCTTGCTCATCTGTTAGTCTCGTTGCATCCAAATAAAAAAACTCTAGGCTTCGGAGGCAGGTGAGGCCCTTCCAGAATGATGTGTTAAGGAGAGACAAGTCACTGATCCCGAGACTTTCCAGTGCACAGAATAACTCATAACTATGACTTGAAATCCCCTTAGTTGGCTCATAACTGTCCAGTGCGGTAAGGTAGCCCAAGGCAGGGGACTTGAGTATTACCAAATGCTTGAGTTTCACTAGGGACAACAAGTCCTGTAGTGCGACTAGCGAACTACAGTGGTGAATTTCCAAACGTTCCAGTGACGTGCTGGAATGCAGCTGTAGTGATTCCAATCTTGAGTTTCCATATAATACCAAAGACCTGAGGGTTCCAAGCGATTGCATCCCCTCCAATGCGACGAGTTGTTTGCATTCTTTAATTTTTAAATCTTCCAATGCTGTACAGGAATCCAGCTGCAGATACTCCAAATCATCGCTAAGTACGTGTAATTTTTTGAGGCACGTGAGATTACCTACAAAGCAAGGCCGCAGAGTTTTTTCAGAATTATCGGACCAAACAAGTTGTTCAAGTGATTGTGGGAGGAGACATCTTCCATTCTCTTCGGCATCTTCCTCTAGCTTCTTCTCAAGGGAGGTAAATCCAGCAAGGCCTTCCTTACTCCTGTCAAATATTAAATCAGGGCAATTCTTTCTGAGATTCAACGGATTGAGCACAAGTCCGTCTACAACTGAGCTTGGCCATGATGCTTGGACTGAGCGTTGCGATGCATCAGTTAGTGGATATCCTGACAATGCTTGGACTGAGCTTCATGATGCATCAGATAGATATCCTGATGACAAAGCTTTGGAATTCAACTCTTGGCAGACATGTAAATTCAACTCTTTTAGGATTGGCGAATGTCGCAGCATCAGAGATAGCCACTTCCCCGTTATTCCACATCTACTAATATCAATACTTTCAAGAGCCGGGAAAGCAACATCATTTGCAGTTATCATGTCTTCATGGGTCTGCTCTGGCACATCATCTGAAGAGAAAAGTTCCCAGCAGCAATCTATTTTCAAACTCTTTAAAGAGATGAGTTGACTTAATCCTTTGAATGAAATAGATGTTAGGTTTTTACACTCCAATATTTCCAAGTATTTGACATCCTTCAGATTATGGAATGCCAAGATTTTGTAATCGAGAATCATCATCTTATCATATCCTTCAATTACGAATGTTCCCATGGAAGATCCCTCCATATTCCTAATTGTTGGAACTCCCCTGATTAATAGTTCAGAAAATGTGGCTGAAGGTGGTAGGGGGATCTGTACTTGCAAATGAGGACAGCCCCACATGATGAGTTTTGTCAGATTGGGCAACCATGACTTCTGCTCGGTTTCGTAGTTATGATCCTGCTGAAATAGATCAAACACCTCAAGTGCAGGGCAATCCTTGATCTCCAACACCCTTAAACTAGACTTCATATCCCCCACAGAAGTACAAGAACATCTCTGTAAATCTGGCATTCTAAATAGAAGCAGCTCCTCCAATGACGGAACCGATACTTTTCTTACACTCCGCATGTTTCCCAACTTCAACCTTTTAAGAAAAGGAAGCATTTCCGGAAGTATTCTCCATTCCCCGCAATCCTCTAGATGAACTGTATGGAGTGGCATAAACATATCAGCATCCAATACTTGAAGATGGAAAAACTTGCTCAAAACATTTGGCAAAGCCTTCTGCCCAGCATGATCCTCAAGTTTTAGATACCGAAGACGTGTAGGATTTACCAAGCTACACAAGAAAGAATTAAATTTGGCACATGTTGCAGGCATGTGTAGCAGACGCAGATTACGTGCTTCTTCGAATACATCTTTGAGGGCTTTGAAGAAAAAGGGGTCATATGTCCCAATTAACACCAATGTCCTCAACTTTCTGACTGATGTGACTATATTTTGCAAATAAGAATCAAACATCTCATTACGAGGTATGTTCCCTGTTTTATCATCCGTCCGATATACAGAAGTGGTTACTATAGACAAATGTTGTACAGTTGGAAAAATTTCATTGCACTGCAAACTATCCAAAATTGCACACTCGGTTCTTGAAACTAGCCTCGCAAAATCATGCATTAGGCCACACATAGCATAGCAAGTTTGAGAGGATCTATCTCTTTCAACCTGCTCAAACAAGCCCAGGCTCACCAAGTCAGTTAGATAGTACCGTCCCATCTCCTCCAAAATCTTGCTTGAATAGTCACGCTTCACATATCCCAATGAAATCCAAATACGAACTAGCTCCTCAGCAAGAAACTGATACTTGTAGGGGAATATAGAACAATATGAGAAGCATTATTGTACATGGTAGGGCAACTCATCATAGGAAAGCTTCAAACAAGACATGATGCCACCAGTGTGTTGTAGGGATTGCCAAGCTTCAGTCTTCAAAATGTTACTCCAATGAGCCACAGTAAGATGATGTCTTAATAGTGCCCCAGCAGTTTGTGCTGCTAATGGGTTTCCTTTTAATTTTTGTGCTATTTCCTGTCCTAAGTCACTTAGACTTGCTTGCGCTTCGTAGTTCTCATCACCAAATGAGCATGATTTAAACAATTGCCAAAAATGGTCCTTTTCCAAACCACCTAAGTTAATTGGTCCAGTTGTACCTCTACTCTTTGCAACAGAGAATTTTCTAGTTGTCACAATTATCATGTTGCCCTTTGCATTGTCAGATTTGAAAGGAGCTAATAGCTGGTTCCATCGGCAGTGATCCATATCATCCCAAACATCATCTAAAATAAGTAGAACCCTCTTTGATTTAATATGACCCTTCAAGACCTCCTGGAGCTTGGGAAAGCTGCATAGGCCCTCATGTGTTTCTTGGGAGACATAATCTAACATCTCTCTTGTGAGTCGCATTTCCTCAAAGTTGTTAGACACCCAAATCCATATCTTGTGATCAAATTGACTTAACAATGTTGGATCATTGTATACAAGCTGAGCGAGAGCTGTCTTCCCAACGCCCCCGATGCCTACAATAGGCAAAACAGTTACACCAGCAGTTGATTTGTGTTCTTCGATCAATTTTTTGATGGAATTCTTCTCTGCAGCTCTCCCGTACACTTTTCCTTGAACAAGACTTGATGTTCTTCGGCCTGGATCTGAGATCATAAGCTGAGAGTGATTTGAAGTTGCAGCACCAGAATCTAACCCAAGTATCTTGAGAAGCTTTGTGACAGCCTCTCGTTTGACTTGCAGCTGACTAGTGATGTCTTGTATCCTTTCGGGAAATGTGTCCTTATTCCACCTGTTTGGGTTAGCTGCGGCGATGTGTGTTGACTCCTGACCGATTCTCATCCTTTTTATGTTGGGTGAATTACCAGTCGCAACAGGCATAGGAATTGTAGTAGCATCAGCGGTGCTGCAATGAGAAATAGATCATGGATTAGCAGTGAGAACATTAATATACTCTTAACCACATGCGTATCAGAAAAGGCTCGCAAAAGTGTGTCGGTGCGATGCAGAAAAATAAATAATCTAGGTACCTAGAAGAAGGGTCAGTTGCTCCATGTTTGTTTTGACAACCTTTGGTGTTGAGATGTTTGCGCAAAACTGATGTCCCATTCTTGGTTCCGCACATCAGCTCTGTTTGACAGCGCTTGCATCTTGCTCTGGAAGGCGAAGGTCCTCCGTTTTGTTCAAGAAACGCTGTGATTTCAAATTGATCCCATACCTCGGACCGTAACCTGCCATTACTGCTGCTACCCTGTACATCATCAGTATTTTCTCTAGAATTCTCAACAGTTTGTTGCGTTCCATCCGTTTGGAGCAGTGTCTCTAAGGCAGGCACAAGAGAAAGTGGACCAGATATTCAGCATAGCGTGCCTGACGTAAATAAAAAGAAAAAAAAAGGGAACTGCCAATTAGCAAGCAATTCACCAAATACCAAAATTACCTGGCTCGAGCTCCTGCTGCAGCCTGTAGCAGTCGAGCTCGTCGACCACATCGTCGGCGTCGTAGAGCAGCTCCTTGACGGCCGCGAGAGATCGGGACAGCGGCTTGTTACCGGCCGCCCTCCCCTGCACAGCAGAGACCACCATCTCCACCGCCTCGACCTCGGACCTGAGCTTCCCGATGTCGTTGCCCAGGCCAGCTTGGCGAATCCATGACTCCAGCTTGCCGCCGGCTGGGAGATTTGCAAGGATGGTATCTGTAAGCCACCCAATCGCGGCCTCCAGATTGGTGTCTTCCACCGCCTTCATGAGCAGATCCCGGTGGAAGCAGCAGCAACGAAATGGGGAGGAGACTGCCGGCCTGGAGGGTTGGTGGCTATGACTGCTAGAGCATCCACAGTGTGTGATATTTCCGCCTCTAAGCCCGCCTCCAAGCGTGTAGCAGCTACTCCCTCCGTTCGGAATTACTTGTCTCCAGTGGCGGAGCCAGGATTGAAGTAAAGCCCGGGTCCAAAAAAAATTCGGCAACATGGGAAAACTGTGGCACTTATAACTACCCAAAAACACATCACGACATTTAAAAAAAGACCATATGCGATAAGATACAAAATAAATCTCAATTGTTCAATAATTTTAGAATTTAATATCAGTGCTTAACAATCCAACAAAAGAGATAAAATATGATAAAACTAGAAATAATAATACAGGGATACAAAAGAGTACCAGTTGTTTATTTCAGTTTGTGGTGTTTATTCAGTCCTCGCAACCTCTTGATTCATTCGAGTTGAAACCTCGGGTGTAGACCCTTCAATTGCAGACAGCGATGAAAAATATCTCTCCAGCTTCTATTTCTACAACATGAAATGAATTGACACCAAAATGCTTTAGTTTCAAAAAAATGAATTAACATTAATACATAGATATACAGGATATAACATACTCATTGACTGAATAGTTGGTTCAAATTTCCGCTACAATTAGAATTAGTGGAATTGGAAAATAATTGGTTCTCGTTTCAATTAAACAAAGAAACACAAGGTACTAAACATCGTTTGCTCTCATTGAATTATCCAGCCGAGAGCGGACTGTGGCCGGAGTCCTGCAAGTAGCAGCCGGGGAGTCGGGCAGTCGAAAGATTTGGGCTGTGCCCGGAGTAGACCGGCGGCGGCGCGCGGATAGTCGGCTAGAAGGAGCAGGGGACGGCCTCACCGGCTGGGGCACTTGGGGGCCCGGCCGCCTGGGTGAGGGCGATGACGAATGGCAGGGATCGACAGAGTGGCAGGAGCGTGGTGGGCGGGTGTAGTCGCCGGCGGCTGGCGGCATGGCGCAGTTTTTCCTTCCTGACTCGCGTGCGTGAATGCGAACTTGCGGCTAGGTCGTCCGTCGCTCTCGCTCGCTCCTCCTCCAGGCTCGTGTGGCTGAAGCTGGGCGCCTGGCAGCCTGGGCCTTGGCTATGTTGTGGGCTAGGCCCCGGGTCCATATAAAAAACACGGCATACTAATAGCTAAAAAGATAAGCCACGCCCTGGGCCTGGGCCCTGGGGGCCTGGGGTGTAGATCCGCCCCTGCTTGTCTTGGAAATGGATGTATCTAAAACTAAAATACGTCTAAATACATCCATTTCCGTGAAAAGTAATTCCGAACGAAGGGAGTACCTCTATACACTGTGTGTTGCTGCCACTAAGCCAAAAACACTAGCATCGACGCTAGCGTAAGAGGCTGCCTCCAAGCTCAAAAGCAATGGTCCAGACCCACTGGTCAGCTGGTGTTGTATGCACTGCTCATCAGCCAAACAAGAAAAAACTATTGTTTTTAATTGAAAGGTGGGCTCCATGTTAGAGGCAACAGGCTTGTAAACACACTGCAGCTTCAGACGCTAAGATTAGAGGCTCATATGTGGGACCCAGCTTAGAGGCTGGGCGTGCTGCGTTGGTTTTCTCTCCGGCTCCGTCCGGATGCTCTTACAAGTAGAAAATGAGGCAATGGTCCAGGCCCGGCCAGCCCATTAGTCCCGATTCAATCCAGAACCGGGACCAATGGGGCATTGGACCCGGTTCATGAGCCCCGGGTGCCGGCCGGGCCACGTGGGCCATTGGTCCCGGTTCGTCTGGACCTTTTGGCCCCGGTTGGTGGGACGAACCGAGACCAATGGGCCTCGCTCCTGGCATATCATCATTGGTCCCGGTTGGTGGCTTGAACCGGGACCAAAGGCTGCCCTTTAGTCCCGGTTCATGCCACCAACCGGGACCAATGAGGTGCCTATATATACCCACTCGCTTAAGAGCAGAGCACACTGCTCTGTTTTTTCTGGCCGAGGGGAGAGGGCTTGGTGGTGCTCTAGCTCACCTCCTATGCACACAAGGTGTTTGATGGAATGCCCGAGCCACACTACTTAAGCTTTCTCCTCTCCAAGCTCAACCTCCAAGCTCCATTTTTCTCAATATTTGTCTAGGTTTAGCCGTCCGTCACGCCCCGTTCCCGTCTTCACCGCCGTCGATCACCCGCGCCGATCTCATCGCCGGCACCACCGTGGTGAGCCTCTCGTTCTTATCTTCTTTCTGAAAGGAAAAATATTCTTACTTGTATGTTTAGATAGATACTTGTATTATTTTCTTACTTTTATTATTGCATCTTATATAGTGCGATGGTTTTGGTATCCGCCCCCGTCGGCCCTCATCCTATCTATGATTCAGATGTGGTATATATTATCTTTTCATAACTATTGGTTCGTTTATTGTTTATGAAAATTATGCCGACCAACGTGACATAGATTTTATTTATCTAGGAGGTTGTTGAACCGGAAATTCCAACCGACCCTATTGTCGAGAGGTTAAATTTAGTTGAAGAAGAAAACAATTTCTTGAAGCAAAAAATAAGAAAAATTGACGAGGAGAAGATGATATTGGAGTTGCATGTTGCGGATGTCGTCGATGATCACAAGATCAAGATGGATGCAATGCGCTTGAAGATTAGAAAGATTAGAAAATATGTCATTCATACCGAGGCTTGGTATCATTATGCCGTTGGATCAGTTGTTACCTTGGTTGCGATTATGATCGCATTTGTTTTCGTATTGAAATGTTTTACATAGTTTCAATGTATGGTTTAATTAATTTAGATGCTCTGTAGAGCTTTATGTTGTTAGATGAGAACTATGTATGTACTTTGGTTTTAATGTGATGATGAACTTCTATTAATTTGGTCACTTAATTATCTATTCATGATGTTCTATAATGATTTTTGACACACTTAATTATATATAATGCACGCAGATGAACCGACAATGGATGTACGGTGATAGACACACCTCCGAGTACATTAAGGGCGTGCATGATTTTCTCGAAGTGGCTGAGGCAAACAAGCAGAATGGTTTTATGTGTTGTCCATGCCCTATATGTGGGAATACGAAGTCTTACTCTGACCGGAAAATCCTCCACACCCACCTTCTTTACAAGAGTTTCATGCCACACTATAATGTTTGGACGATGCACGGAGAAATAGGGGTTATGATGGAAGACGGCGAAGAAGAAGAGTACGATGACAACTATGTGCCCCCTGAATACGGTGATGCTACTGAACATCAAGAGGAACCAGACGATGTGCACGATGATGCTGCAACGGGCGAAGCTGCTGAAGATCAAGAGGAACCAGACGATGTGCCCGATGATGATGATCTCTGCCGGGTCATTGTCGATGCAAGGACGCAATGCGAAAGTCAAAAGGAGAAGCTGAAGTTCGATCGCATGTTAGAGGACCACAAAAAAGGGTTGTACCCCAATTGCGAAGATGGCAACACAAAGCTCGGTACCGTACTGGAATTGCTGCAGTGGAAGGCAGAGAATGTTGTGCCTGACAAAGGATTTGAGAAGCTACTGAAAATATTGAAGAAGAAGCTTCCAAAGGATAACGAATTGCCCGACAGTACATACGCAGCAAAGAAGGTCGTATGCCCTCTAGGATTGGAGGTACAGAAGATACATGCATGCCCTAATGACTGCATCATCTACCGCGGTGCGTACAAGGATATGAACGCTTGCCCTGTATGCGGTGCATTACGGTATAAGATCAGACGAGATGACCCTGGTGATGTTGACGGCGAGCCCCCCAGGAAGAGGGTTCCTGCGAAGGTGATGTGGTATGCTCCTATAATACCACGGTTGAAACGTCTGTTCAGAAACAGAGAGCATGCCAAGTTGATGCGATGGCACATTGAGGACCGTAAGAAAGACGGGAAGTTGACAGCACCCGCTGACGGGTCGCAGTGGAGAAAAATCGAGAGAAAGTACTGGGATGAGTTTGCAAGTGAGCCAAGGAACGTATGGTTTGCTTTAAGCGCGGATGGCATTAATCCTTTCGGGGAGCAGAGCAGCAATCACAGCACCTGGCCCATGACTCTATGTATGTATAACCTTCCTCTTTGGATGTGCATGAAGCGGAAGTTCATTATGATGCTAGTTCTCATCCAAGGCCCTAAGCAACCCGGCAACGACATTGATGTGTACCTAAGGCCATTAGTTGAAGAACTTTTACAGCTGTGGAATGGAAACGGTGTACGTACGTGGGATGAGCACAAACAGGAGGAATTTAACCTAAAGGAGTTGCTGTTCGTGACCATCAACGATTGGCCCGCTCTCAGTAACCTTTCAGGACAGACAAACAAGGGATACCACGCATGCACGCACTGTTTACTTGACACCGATAGTATATACCTGGCAAGCTGCAGGAAGAATGTGTACCTGGGCCATCGTCGATTTCTTCCGACTAACCATCACTGTCGAAAGAAAGGCAAGCATTTCAAAGGCGAGGCAGATCACCGGAAGAAGCCCGCCATGCGTACCGGTGATCACGTACTTGCTATGGTCAATGATTTACACGTAATCTTTGGAAAGGGTCCCGGCGGACTAGTTGTTCCAAATGACGCTGAGAATCACGCACCCATGTGGAAGAAGAAATCTATATTTTGGGACCTACCCTACTGGAAAGACCTAGAGGTCCGCTCTTCGATCGACGTGATGCACGTGACGAAGAACCTTTGCGTGAACCTGCTAGGCTTCTTGGGCGTGTATGGGAAGAAAAGATACACCTGAGGCACGGGAGGACCTGCAACGCTTGCACGAAAAAGAGGGCATGCCTCCGAAGCAGTATGAAGGTCCTGCCAGCTACGCTCTTACGAAAGAAGAGAAAGAAATCTTCTTTGAATGCCTGCTCAGTATGAAGGTCCCGACTGGCTTCTCGTCGAATATAAAGGGAATAATAAATATGCCAGAGAAAAAGTTCCAGAACCTAAAGTCTCATGACTGCCACGTGATTATGACGCAACTGCTTCCGGTTGCATTGAGGGGGCTTCTACCGGAAAACGTCCGATTAGCCATTGTGAAGCTATGTGCATTCCTCAATGCAATCTCTTAGAAGGTGATCGATCCAGAAACCATACCAAGGCTAAGGAGTGATGTGGTGCAATGTCTTGTCAGTTTCGAGCTGGTGTTCCCACCATCCTTCTTCAATATCATGACGCACGTCCTAGTTCACCTTTGCGAAGAGATTAACGTTTTGGGTCCAGTATTTCTACACAATATGTTCCCCTTTGA
>LR880971.1:804334893-804345603 GCA_904067115.1 Aegilops sharonensis | reverse complement strand
GAACCGGGACTAAAGACCCTTACGAACCGGGACTAATAGGTGTTTTTCTACTAGTGTCTGCATAACAATTGTTTACCCTATCATGTTGTCAGCGTATCGTGTCATGGCTGTAAAGCCTAAGCACAAGTGCCAAACTAATGACGCCTCTCACTGTTAAACTAAGTAGCAAAGTGGGCCCACGCAAATGCCCGAGCAACATCAATAATGCGTGTACCATTTTTCACTGAAATTTCTTGGTACAAGAAAATGTAAATAACACTAAGAAATTTGTATTGATAAAATGCACATATCCTCTATAACACTAAGCTCCCTAATTTTAAAGAGCTCACGTTTAATTGAGATTTTCAATTGGAATTGGATCATCCGATTTTGCAGGGGTCAACAATTTCTTAAAGTACTCACAAAAAAAATTCTTAAAGCTCTCTTGTTCAATTATTTTATACTATACACTATGCTTCCTATTTTTAAGGCCTCACAGTTAATTGCGTCTTCAAATTAGGATCGGGTCACTCGATTTTGACGGGTCAAAAATTTTCAAGGAGCTCTCACATTCAATTCTTTTAATTCTGTATGTTGTCTAATTTTAAAACTCTTTCATTCAGTTGAGGTATTTAATTTTTGATGTAGTTTAGAATTTTGACTGGACCAATGATTTTTCAAATCAATCAGCAGCAATCGATCTATAAAAACATATTAATCTCGTGCACCCTGCCAACACCTAGAAAAAAGAAGGCAACCATGTGATAATGTAGCATCAATATAGTACATGCAACCACTAACACGGAAATCTCCCCATATAAATAATTAAATATATATGTTAGTTAGTGGATAATACAAGCAACACTATGAAAGTCCCATCAAATCGCCGCATTATAAATAAAAATAAATACACTCCATCATCTCCGTCACCCGCCAAATTAAATATTCCATAAGTTCTAAAATATAAAGAGTATAGTTTTTTTTTTTGGAAAATCAAAATTTTTAACTTTGACCAAGTTTAGAGCAAAAAATATCGACATCCACAATATTAAATAAAAAAGTATGAAAATTCATTTCATGACGAGTCTATCATACCGATTTGATATTATAAATTTTGATATATTTCTCCACACATTTGATCAAACTTAAATAGTTTGACATTTCAAAAACGTTATATACCTATTAAACAAAAAAGTATAGAAATTCATTTCATTATGAGTCTATCATACCGATTTGATATTATGGATTTTGATATATTTCTCTACCAATTTCAAAAACGTTATATAGCTTATACTTTGAGACAGAGTGCGTTTTTTAAGAAACCCAACAACACCAACAGTGTAGCAAAGCACGCTCAACTCTTCTAGTAGTCTATTATTGTAGCTGGTCTACTATGAATGATTTCGGTGCTCAACAAAAGTTATATTATGTGCACACTATTTGTTAGTTAAAGACCAATTTGTTTCATCTCCATATAAAAAAAGCGTTTCTTATTTCTGAAAAAATAAAGTTAGTGGAATATAAATTCTTTTTGATAAATGATGAATTTTATTGGTTTATAGTGGAGCATCAAGACGATACAAACACAATGAGCCCACATTGGCCTCTGCATAGTTAGGATGGACACATTCATCACCAATGTGCACGTATGCGTACACACACAAAACACGCCGACGAGTAGCAAAATCATATAAAATTAGAGCTATGTGTCATATAAAATGCATTACGAAATTACCTGGTTGGAGATCCTGCTTGTTGACGTATAATGTGCTGCCTAGTCTCTTCCATCATATCAGTCTTTTGGTTGCATTGGCTAGAGCATGCACTTCTACATGGTATCGCAGCCAAGAGGTCTTGAGTTCAAGACCCGGCTAGCGCAATTAAATTGCAACCCACTTTTGGTCCACGTTTAGGCATGAGGGAGCCACACGTGAGGGGGAGTGTTTGTAGAATATGTGAATTGCATGATGTATTGCTCTTTGTGCATAGGCACGTATATATGATGTACAAAGGTGGGGCCACGGACCTCAACTATACAAGGAACTAGGAGGCGGGCCCAATACACAATATGCACATAACACATATACTCAACACCCCCCCCCCCCCCCCCCCCCCCCCCCCCGCCCCCCCCCCCCCCCCCCCCCCCCCCCCCCCGCCCCCCCCCCCCCCCCCCCCCCCCCCCCCCCGCCCCCCCCCCCCCCCCCCCCCCCCCCCCCCCGCCCCCCCCCCCCCCCCCCCCCCCCCCCCCCCGCCCCCCCCCCCCCCCCCCCCCCCCCCCCCCCGCCCCCCCCCCCCCCCCCCCCCCCCCCCCCCCGCCCCCCCCCCCCCCCCCCCCCCCCCCCCCCCGCCCCCCCCCCCCCCCCCCCCCCCCCCCCCCCGCCCCCCCCCCCCCCCCCCCCCCCCCCCCCCCGCCCCCCCCCCCCCCCCCCCCCCCCCCCCCCCGCCCCCCCCCCCCCCCCCCCCCCCCCCCCCCCGCCCCCCCCCCCCCCCCCCCCCCCCCCCCCCCGCCCCCCCCCCCCCCCCCCCCCCCCCCCCCCCTGCGCAGTCGAAGCGGCACCGCAGCTGACGCAAAGACTGGACCGGAACTCCTCAAATGACGCCGTAGGCAAGGCCTTGGTTATGATATCGGCAAATTGTTGGGAAATAGGAGCGTGTAAAACACGAATATGGCCAAGGGCCACCTGTTCCCGAACAAAATGAATATCCAACTCAATATGCTTGGTCCGTCGATGATGCACCGGGTTAGCGGAGAGGTAGACCGCCGAGACGTTGTCGCAGTAGAGCACCGTGGCATGGTCAACGAGGCAAGAGAGCTCCTGAAGCAGCTGGCGAATCCACGAACACTCGGCGACGATGTTGGCCACCGCACAATACTCAGCCTCAACACTGGAACGAGAGACCGTAGGCTGTCGCTTGGATGACCACGAAATGAGTGAGGGTCCAAGATAAACACAATAGCCCGAAGTGGAGCGACGAGTGTCAGGGCAGCCCGCCCAGTCTGCATCGGAGTAGGCGGTGAGGGCGGTGTCGGCGGAGGCGTGAAGCGTGACGCCAAGATCCATAGTGCCACAGATATAACGGAGAATCCGCTTGACGGCAGCCCAGTGAACGTCTCGAGGAGCATGCATATGAAGACACACCTGCTGCACGGCATACTGGATCTCTGGTCGAGTCAGAGTGAGGTACTGGAGAGCACCAACGATAGACCGATAGAAAGCAGCATCCGAAGCAGGAGAACCATCCGTGGCAGAAAGCTTGGCCTTCGTATCAACAGGCGTAGCGGCGGGCTTGCAATTAAGCTTGCCGGTGCGCTCGAGGAGCTCGTGAGCGTACTTCCGCTAATGAAGGAAGAAGCCATCCGGACGGCGCACCACCTCGACACCGAGGAAGTAGTGCAAAGGACCCAAGTCCTTGATGGCGAACTCAGTGCGAAGATGAGCCGTGAGCTGACTGAGGAGACCAGCCGTACATGCTGTCAGGATGATGTCGTCGACATAGAGCAGCAAGTAGGCCATGTTAGAGCCCTGATGATAGACGAAGAGCGAGGCATCCGAGCGGGTAGAGTGGAACCCAAGCTGGTGGAGAAACGCCGCGATGCGCTGGTACCAAGCGCGCGGAGCCTGCTTGAGTCCGTACAAGGATCGCGAAAGCAGGCACACGTGGTCGGGAAGCGCCGGGTCAACAAACCCGGTGGGCTGCTGGCAGAAGACCAACTCCTCGAGGTGACCATGGAGGAAGGCATGGAGACATCCATATGGTGCACCGGCCAAGCACGGGAGACCGCAAGGTGGAGAACCGTGCGTATCTTGCCGGGCTTGACGACTGGAGCGAAGGTGTCGGTAAAGTCGATGTCAGCACGCTGTCGGGAGCCACGAACGACCCAACGCGCTTTGTAGCGATCAAGGGTACCATCAGGATGGAGCTTGTGTTTAAAGACCCACTTCCCGGTAATCATGTTGGCGTGCCGGGGACGGGGAACAAGCTGCCACGTCCGGTTGCGCAACAGAGCGTCAAACTCCTCTTGCATCGCAGCCATCCAGAGCGGGTCACGAAGAGCGGCTCGAACGGAGGACCGCAACGGTGACGGCTCAGAGGTGGACGCCGCATGGACGTAGTCATCCGAGGCGTAGCGCGAGCTTGGGCGAAAAATGCCTGTACGGGCGCGGGTGACCGGACTAGCCACAGGCGCCGGGGGCCCCGCGAGAGCCAAGAGGGCCGGGGGCGCCATGGAGGCCGCGGGCGCCGAGGGGGCCACGGAGGCCACGGGGGCCGCGGGCACCGGAGGAGCCGCGGGGGCCGCAGGCGCCAACGTCGGGGGCGCCGGGGGCGCCAGCGCCGCGGCTGTAGGAGGTGCCGCATGCAGGGGGCGCGCCTCAAAGCCAGGGGCGGGCCAAGAGAGGCGCGCGAGCGCCCTGGAAGAGGCGTCGAGGGGCCTGCGTCACCAGTGGCGGGAGGAACAGCCGGGGGTACCCGGTGAAACGGAAACACATGCTCATCAAAGTAAACGTGCCGGGAAGTGAACACACGGTGGGAGACAGGATCGTAGCACCGATATCCCTTGGAGTTGGAGGGATAGCCGATGAAGATGCAAGCGATAGATCAAGGTGCAAGCTTCTGAGAAGCAGTGTCAGCATTGCTGGGATAGCAAAGGCACCCAAAAATACGCAAGTCGTGATAAAGACGGGGCGTACCAAAGAGAAGATGGTGAGGTGCGTAGTTCCACAGTGGGCGGCAGGGTCTAATGTTAAGAAGAAGTGATGCAGCGGCGAGTGCGTCCGGCCAGAAACGAGGCGACACGTTGGCATGAAATAGGGGCGTGCGAACGCAGTCATTTAGAGTGCGAAGGACGCGTTCGGCTCGACCGTTCTACTGTGAAGTGTATGGGCATGTGAGGCGGAAAACTGTGTCGTCATGCGACAAAAAGGTGCGGAAAACGAGGTTGTCAAACTCTTTTCCATTGTCCGTCTGAAGCGCAAGGATGGGACACCCAAACTGCATGCGGACATAGGAGTAAAAGGCCGTCAAGGTAGAGAGTGCATCTGACTTTCTGCGTAAAGAAAAAGTCCACGCATAATGAGAATAATCATCAAGAATGACCAGATAATATAAATAGCCCGAGTTACTGGGAACCGGAGAAGTCCACACATCGCTATGAATCAGCTGAAAAGGAAAAGAAGCAATGGTGGTGAAATGAGTAAACGGCAGGCGAACATGTTTGCCGACTCGACAGGCATGACAAGTGTGATCCTCGATCTTATTGCAACTGAAACTGAAACTCCTAAGAATGTGCCGAAGTGTGACGGGGTTGGGATGACCCAAGCGAGCGTGCCAGAGATCGACGCCAGCGGAGAGAGCAACCGGTGCGGTGGTGGTGGATGAAGGCGAGTGCACCGGATAGAGCTCGTCGGGGCTGTCACATCGGTGAAGTACCATCTTGGTGCGAGCGTCTTTGACACAAAAATCAAGCTTGTCAAATTCAACGGTAACAGGATTTTCACGAGTGAAACAACGAACGGACATGATATTCTTAATAAGATGAGGTGACACAAGTATGTTAGACAAAGATAATGGAGTAGAAGTAGAAGGAAAAGAAGTGTGCCCAACATATGTGATAGGAAGTGTGGAACCGTCGCCGACAATGATGCGGCGGTCAGTGGAGACAGGAGTGAAGGAGGCAAGATTACCAGGATGAGCAAACATGTGAGCCGTAGCACCGGTGTCCATGTACCAATCACCACCTCCAGTGTAGTTGTTCGGCGTAGGAGCGGCATGAGGGCCGGCGAGGGGGACGGAGACGCCATGGGGAAGCCGTAGCCGCCGCTCAACGACGGCGGTGGGTACGCTCCATACAGCCCCGGCTGCCCCGGCTGCAACTGCGGTGCCGGGTAGGCCGGATGGCCTGCCGAAAAAACCTGCTGGCCCGTTGACAGATGCTGTAGATGCTGGGCACCGTCTGGCTGCTGCCAGCGGGCGAGTGATGGCCAGCTGACGACCCCCACCATGACCCGGAAGACTCGTACGTGGATACGGGCGGAGTCCTGTATGCCCCATATGTAGGATTCCCATACGTGGGAACGGGCACGTCGAAGGTGGCGGCCGCCCCGTATGGTGGAACGGCAGAGGCCGCAGCGGACGGGCATGAAGACGCCATTGCTGGTCCGACGGCGGCGATCGGCGCCGTTGAACGGCAGCAGCAGGAGGCTTCGGGGACGCGGATGGCAGCGGCTGGCTAGCAATTAAAGATGAAAAAATCCAAAAAATTGAACTAGCAATCAGCCTTGGCCTCCAAGGGATGTGAATAGTACTAGTTGAAGTACTAGTACTGATCGGTATTGATTTGACGTGAAGCAGTACGTAGCAGCGACAACTCGATTAGCGGCTGGACAGGCTGCTCCTCCTCTGGACTTGAGCTTGTACGTGGACAGGAAGACGTGGCCGTGATGAACACCCAGCAGCGGAATCGATCGGGCAGTGGGATCGAGCGGGCCAGCGGGATGGATCGATCGGGCAGGATCGGAGCGGCGGCGGCGGTGCGGAGGAGATGCATGACGGCGGCGGCGCGGAGAAGTCGCGCGGCAGTAGCTGCGGCGCGGAGGAGACGCACGGCGGTGGCGGTGGCGGAAACGAGAAAATCTAAAAAATTGATATCATGTAGAATATGTGAATTGCACGATATATTGCTCTTCGTGCATAGGCACATATATATGATGTATAAAGGTGGGCCACGGACCTCAACTATACAAGGAACTAAGAGGCGGGCCAATATATAATATGCACAGAACACATATACTCAACAATGTTGACGTATAATGTGCTGCATAGTCTCTTCCATCAGATCGGTCTTTTGATTGCATTGGCTAGAGCATGCACTTCTACACTGATATAGGCTTCAAGTACTCTTACGAGTAAGATGCTTTTGTCAAGCTTTCTTTTTTCAAACTTTATCTTGAGTTGTTTCGCGTGACACTTGACCACGCACCAGGTGCGACTCTTACAATGCATGTCGTGGAAAAGATTCTTGGCAATAATTTCTACAACCGAATTTACGTGATTTTGCTCATCCTCAGCACAAGTAAAGAAATCCAATACATGTGCAAGGGTTAAGTCATGAGTACGACAACTCGTAAGCTTTTGGTATTCACCTTGCGGTGTTCCAACGGAACTTATCGAGAAATTGTTGACCACCCGCATGGCGGGCGTTATTCATACACCCTCTTTCTTCTATCTAATCATTTTTGTGTTTATAGTGCTTCCATGACCAGGTTGTTTCTGTGGTATTGTTCGACAAAGTGACCAGGCCAGGGTAATGTAACTTACAATTTTTTTGGGGGGAAATGGAGGCATATGCCCCCGGCCTCTACATCATGACGATGTATGCGGCCATTTTATTAAAAATTCACAAAGTATTAAAACAGTTATAGTAGTCTTACAGCTCGCAAGTGGAGCAAAACAAAGGGGAAAAAGAAAATTACATGCTGACAAAGGCAATTGATACGGTAATATGAAGGATAAGCTCCCTAGACTCCTATCCTGTTATGCGACCGCCATCCGAACCGGTTGAATATAGCCCGAGCTACCATCTTCCATTGGTTGCACCCAGTAACCAAAGGCTCCCTGGAGTCCATAGGAGTGAGTAAGGACCACGTACGGATCCAAGATGTAGCTCTGAAGATGACCTGCAAGAAAGTTAAAGTGTGTTGTCTGTTAAAAATCATATCATTCTTGTAGTTCCATATAGCCCATAATAGCGCACATATTCCAATCCGAATACGAGCCGCAGTAATCTGTTCAACCCCAGCTAACCACGTTCCAAACAACGACGCAATATCGACTGAAGGATTAATGTTGAAAGCTATATGAATCATTCTCCAAAGTAACTTGGCAAATGGGCATTCAAGAAATAAGTGTTGTATTGTTTCATCATGATCACAAAAACAACACCGCAGACATCCTACCCATCGCCTTTTGATTAAGTTGTCCTTTGTGAGTATCACTCGCTTGTGGACGAACCTCATAAAGATTTTAATACGCAAAGGAACCTTAACCCATCAAATATGCAACGATCTTGAGATTGGGCCAGAATTAATCAAATCCATATAGAATGATTTCACCGTAAAAATCCCATTTTAGTTAACTTCCATTGTGTCGAATCCGGCTAGTCGGAGAGTTGAACCTCTATCAGTCTCCGAACCAAATGCATCCAGGCAGTCCATCTCTCACCAACTAACGCATGTCTGAACTGAATGTACAAAGGAATTGTTTGGAAGACTGTGCCTACGTAATCCTCCTTACGTTGCACAATATTATAAAGGGTGGGATATTGGACGGCCAGGGGCGTCTATCCTAACCACGTATCCTCCCAAAATCTATTTGACATCCCATTGTCAACCAAGAATTTGACCCTGCGGAAAAACAAGTCATTCGTTCTCATAAGTCCCTTCCAAAATGGCGAGTCAGTTGGTCTCATGGTAACTTGGGCTAGTGTTTTCAACTGTAAATACTTATTGCGCAGAATTTGTGACCACATACCCCCTAGCCTATATAGCCATTTGCTCATAATCATTTATTCTTAATTTCTAAGTTCTCAACACCGAGACCCCCTTGGTCTTTAGGTCGGCAAAGGATATCCCATCGCGCAAGACGGTATTTCCTCTTGGCCTCATCAGACTGCCAGAAGAAACGAGATCTAAAGAAATCAAGTCGCTTCCGAACACCTTTCGGAATTTCGAAGAACAAAAGTAGGAACATCGGCATACTAGTCAGAACTGAGTTAATCAGGACTAGCCGACCTCCACAAGACATAAGCCTGCCCTTCCAGTAGCTAAGGTTTTTTCAATTCGCTCTTCAATGCACTTCCATTCTTTATTGGATAACTTACGATGGTGGATCGGTATTCGCAAATAAGTGAATGGTAAAGAACTTAATTCACATCCGAACAATTGTCTATAAGTGTTTTCCTTGTCTTTGGCCTTCCCAAAACAAAACAACTTGCTCTTATGAAAATTAATTTTTAAGCCAGACAGTTGTTCGAAGAGACATAAGATAAGTTTCATATTACGTGTCTTAGCCATGTCATGTTCCATGAATAAGATAGTGTCATCAACACTATAGAATGGATACCCCTCCATCGACTAGATGAGGAACTAAACCCTCTACATGGCCATGCTGCTTGGCCCTGCCAATAAGAACGGCCAACATATGTGCCACTATATTAAACAAAAGAGGAGACACGGAATCCCCTTGTCTCAACCCCTTGTGTGTCTGAAAATAATGACCGATATCATCGTTAACCTTGATTCCGATACTACCCTTCTGGACTTGGGCATCCACTTGGTTCCGCCAGGCCTCACTAAACCCTTTCATGCGCATTGCCTGCTGAAGGAAAGGTCACTTTACTTTATCATACGCCTTCTCAAAATCCACTTTGAAGATAACCCCGCCTAGTTTCTTTGAGTGGATCTCATGAAGCGTTTCATGCAAAATGATCACCCCTTCCAGTATGTGTCGCCCTGGCATAAACGCTGTCTGACTTGGTTGGACCACTGAATGAGCAATTTGTGTCAATCTATTGGTCCCAACCTTTGTGAAAATTTTAAAACTCACATTAAGAAGACATATGGGCCTGAATTGTTCGATGCGAACTGCCTCATCTTTCTTTGGCAACAGCGTTATCGTACCGAAGTTAAGATGAAACAACTCTAAATGACCGTTGAAGAAATCATGAAACATAGGCATAAGATCATCTTTAATAATATACCAACATTTCTTATAGAATTCAGCTGGAAACCCATCTGGTCCCGGTGCTTTATTCGGTTTCATTTGTGATATTGCCTCAAGAACCTCTTTTTCAGTAAACGTACGGTGCAGAGAGAATATCATTCTCCTCTGCCTGTAATTGAGGTATATCCTCAATCACAGATTCATCAAGCATCACCGTACTTGTATTCGGAGGCCCAAAAAGTTGTTTATAGTAATTAGAGATGTACGCTTTCAGATTCATAAGATGCCCCACTATTGTCCCCTCGTCCTGTTCAAGCTGTATGATTTTCTTCTTCCTATGTTTACCATTTGCAACCATATGGAAGAATTGTGTATTGTCGTCCCCTTGGACAACCTTAAGCACTTTAGCACGCAATGCTTGAGCTCCTCGTCTCTCAAGAGAGCTCGTAGACCTTGCTCAGCATCGGACTTGGATCTTTGCTCATTAACTGTAAGAAGAGTGTCTTCAGCTTTTAAGTCTAGTGCCTCAATTAATTGAGTAAGACGCTCTTTTTCTTGTTTGTAAATCCCACTCTCATTTCTGGCCCAACCTCTCAAAAACTGTCGGAGATGTCTAATTTTATTTTTCCATCTCTCAATATGTGTCCTTCCGCTAACAGGCTTAGCCCATTCGCGTGCAATGATCTCCAGTAAGCCTTCTCTCTCGAACCAGCTTAGTTCGAAGGAGAATGCATTTTTATTCGCCACATGGGTAGCCTCTCTTGAGTCTAATAGAAGTGGTGTGTGGTCTGAGATCGCTCTCTGCATCGCATGAACCGACAGCAAAGGATACTTTTGTTCCCACTCGACACTAGCAAGTACCCTATCCAACTTTTCATAAGTCAGAATGGGTAGCGAACTAGCCCATGTAAATTGTCTACCGGTGAGCTCTATTTCTCTCAAATTAAGACTCTTGATAATCATGTTAAACATCATAGACCAACGTCCATCAAAATTGTCATTATTCTTTTC
>LR880971.1:804317185-804334123 GCA_904067115.1 Aegilops sharonensis | reverse complement strand
CCATCAAAATTGTCATTGTTCTTTTCATCTCTCCTCCTGATTATATTAAAATCTCCCCCGACAAGTATTGGCAGATTTTCATTTCCACAAATCCGCACTAGGTCGGCCAAAAAGTCTGGTTTGAATTCAGGTTGTGCTGCCCCATATACAACTACAAGAGACCACCGAAAACCATCCAATTTTGATCTCACCTGAAACTTAACCGAAAAGTCTTCTGAACCACATTAAGCACCTCAAGCGTTTCACACTGCACTCCTAGTAAAATCCCACCGGATCTTCCTCTAGGAGGTAAAATGTGCCAGTCAAAATCAATACCACTCGAGAGAGTTTGAAAGAACTGAGGTGTAAAATTATCTCATCCTGTTTCCAACATTGCAATAAAGTCTTAAGTGTTGTTCTATCGTTGTCTCCACTAAGAACCTTCGTTTAGCCAAGTCAGCTAGACCTCTGCTATTCCAAAAGATTTCTTTCATAAGTCATCATGAACTTTTTTCTTAAGCTTAACTCTAGCACTTCTACGAACTGCCGAAGCAGGATAAATTTTCCGCTTATAGGGTCGTTTGGGCTTCTCCTCAACACCCTACGGGAATGTTAGATCGGCAACGTGAGAAACTGCACCCTCCATCATTAGAGGCTCTACCGTGCCTGTAGTCTCCGACTCCTCCTCATCCTCGACCTCCGCCCTAGGCAGGAGATTGTTACATATATTTTCAGATCAACCATTCCTAAATTTTTCATTTCATTGTCATTCATGGGTTTGATAGAAGCAAGATTTCGAATAATTGCGGAAGCCCTCTCCACTTCCAAATCTAAAAGATCGTTTACGGATTTCCCGACCTCGGTTTCATTTGATCCCAAAGAAATTCCTAAGTCGTTTGCCTTATCAACTATTTCATTCTCCGTGAAATGCAAAATTGAGCAACTTTTATCAAAAGACGCACCTGTAGTAGCCTCGACATGACGAAGCATGGCCGCCCTCTTGGCACGCGCTAACTGCAGGTCATCCGCATCAGGCTGTCCCTGGATCCGGCTGCTGACACGCCTGCCAGCCGACACCGGATCCGTGATCCCGCCGAAAGCAATAAGCTCCTCTGTCGTCCTCTCCCGAGGTGTATGCACCCGACTCCCACGCCCTTCCCCTAGCGTCAGGTGTGACGTACATAGAAGGTCAATGATGATGCTCGACAGGTGTGACGTACATAGAAGGTCAATGATGATGCTCGACAGGTGTGACGTACATAGAAGGTCAATGATGATGCTCGACAGGTGTGACAGAAGCATGTCTACAACATGAGTGAAGCTCATGTACAATGGAAAGCCAAGTCATTTTGTATGTGATAAAATATTCTAGGTGCAGAATCAAGTAATTTGTAAGAGTCGAGCTAACAACATGCCTGGGGAAGGCTCACACAGCACACTTTTGTGGGCGTAATGGTGACAGATGGACCCCCCCCCCCCCCCCCCCCCCCCCCCGCCCCCCCCCCCCCCCCCCCCCCCCCCGCCCCCCCCCCCCCCCCCCCCCCCCCCGCCCCCCCCCCCCCCCCCCCCCCCCCCGCCTGCTCGGCCGCTTGCACCTCATGGTCCGCATCAGCCGTCACTTGTGAGGGAACATCCCCAACCTGTGGATCATGACGAACAACCAGTTGTCGCTCATCCCCCATCTCGTCCTTCGCCTCCCTATCCTCGTCCTATGATGAAAGTGCACATGTTTAGCTAAAGATCTTTCTCTCAGCCACATTGTAATAGCAGCAGACTGCAAGGAGGTAGTACAAAACATCAAGCTTTGGTGGAAGAAATGGAAGCATAACTCGAGAGATAGTTGCGACGGCTTGGGAGTTTGCTTTGTGTTCCTTTATCTTTGAAGGGGGGGAGTCGAATATAGAGGCTCATAATATAGTCTCGCTAAACATGCTCTAGGACTTAGTTAAGGGAGCCATCTTTGGCTTCTTCAACCTCCTGATCTCCAATGTATTCCCATGAACATTGTTGCCAATTACTAATAAAATAGTGTGTTTTGCCTGAGAAAAAAAAACTTCCCAAGTGGAGGTCTCCTTAGAGAAAGACCCAGAGAAGAAGAAAATATTGAGTCTGAAACCTTCTTCTCCCTCATCTGAACCACTCAGAATTCAAAAAAAAAAAGAAAAAGAAATGGCTTATAATCGTGCCACGGCAGACCATGCCGTGCCAGGCCCGATTAGGGTGGGGCGGGCCGGCACGTTTGGCCAGCTCGCACGGGTGCACCAGAAGTCTCCCTCTTAGCGTGAGAAAAAAAAAACAGAAGTCTCACTCTCTTCCTCCTCTGAACCCATCGCTCGCTCGCTCACCAGCTGAAGGTCGGAACCCCTCGGCCGTCGGTACTAGTAGCTGCCACATAGGCGGGCTGCTGCTTCCCCCCTCCCGCCCCCGGCTTCTCCCTTCGCCGTCCGCCGCCACCGGGATCTGCCGACGGAATGGAGGCGGCAGACGACACAAGTTCCCTGCAGGCGGCGGTTCGATGGCTGCTGCACACCATCCTTCCCAGCCTAAGCAAGCTGGACGGGTGGATTCGCCAACAAGGGCTCGGCAGCGAGGTGGAGGGGCTCACGGACGAGATTCACCAAGTCGACGGGGTCGTCTCCGCCGTGTACGCCAGGGCGACCCGAAACAGGTCGGTGGCCAGATCCCTCGCAGCCCTCAAGGAGCTGCTCTACGCCGCCGATGACGCGGTCGACGAGCTCGACTGCTACAGGCTTCAGCAGGAGCTCCACGCCCACGGAGGTAAATCCGTCCAAGCACGCCACCTGTTTGTGTTAATTACAGCTTGCATTTTTTCTGGGGGGTCGAGCACCACCATACTGAATTTTGAGTCCATGATTTCTTCTGGTGCAGGCCATTGGCATTGGCACCCTCCCAACGAAATTTACAGACCGACTAACCACCTGCCAAATTCTTCAAGGTAACTAAATGCTGTACAAGACTCTGAATAGCCAATGTGACTCTGTTTTTAAGACCTTTTGCACATTTATTTTTATAAGACTCTGTTTTTAAACATCTGAGTAAACAGTCCAATGTGATTCTAACTGCCAATCCACTCCATATTTTTTAATGCAGCACCGGTGGCACTGCCAGAAATGCAACTGCTGATAGTTCATCTAGAAGAAAAAGGAGAAGGGGCAAGGATTCAACAGATGTCGCAGCAACCAACCCAGGCCCTTCGAGCAAGGACCAAATTTCAGAAAGGATACAAGACATAACTGGTCAGCTGCGAGATACTCGAGGGAACGTGCGACGGGTTCTCAAGATGCTTGGGCCAAGGTCTCATGCAGGTCCAAATCGCTGCCGGGGTACAACCACCTCAAACACACACCGAAGGACATCAAGTCTTATTCAAGGGAAAGTGTATGGGAGATCTCAAGAAAGGAGTCACATCATAGAGTTGATAAAAGAACGGAAATCAGATGCTGGGGTGACTGTTCTGCCAATTGTTGGCGTTGCAGGAGTTGGAAAGACGACTCTGGCTCAACTTGTATACAATGATCCAGATTTGGAGAGTCAATTTGACCTCCGGATATGGATCTGGGTCTCTAGCAGCTTCGATGAAACGAGAGTCACAAGAGAGATGTTAGATTTTGTGTCCCTGGGTGGCAAATGCAGGTTTCCCAAGCTTCCGGAGGTCTTGAAGGATCGTGTTAAATCAAAGAGGGTTCTACTTATTTTGGATGATATTTGGGATGACATAACTGATTGCCAATGGAACAATCTATTAGCACCTTTCAAGCCTAACAATGCAAAGGGCAGCATGGTACTCGTGACAACTAGAATACCGTCTGTTGCCAAAAAGAGAGGTACAACTGGACCGATTAAATTAGATGGTTTGAAAAATGGTGATTTCTGGCAAATGTTCAAAGCGTATGCATTTGGCGATGAGAACTATGAAGAGCAAGTTAGTCTGGGTGAGCTTGGACGGCAGATAGCAAAAAGGTTACAGGGAAACCCATTAGCTGCAGAAACTGCAGGGACACTGTTAAGAGAGCATCTTACCATTGATCATTGGAACAATATTCTAAAGAACGAAGATTGGAAATCTCTACAACTCAGTAATGGCATCATGTCTGCTTTGAAGCTTTGCTATGATCAGCTGCCCTACAATTTACAGCAATGCTTCTCTTATTGCTCCATATTCCCCTGCAGTTATCATTTTCTTGCTGAGGAGCTGGTAAGTATGTGGATATCACAGGGATTTGTGAAGTGTAACCATTCAAGTATGATACAGGAAGAAGGGCGGCGCTATCTGTGTGACTTGGTAAACCTGGGTTTCTTCGAGCAAGTTGAAAGAAAAGAACTCCCTTCTGGCCATACTCAAACTTACTATGCTATGTCTATTCTTATGCATGATTTGGCTAGGGTAGTTTCAAAAACTGAGTGTGCAGCTATGGATGGTCTGCAGTGCAATGACATGCTACCAACTATACATCATTTATCTATAGTAAAGGATGGTCAGACTGGGAATATACTTGGTAGTGAGAACTTTGAAGAAAACATACAGAGCATATTTACATCAGTGGCAAAACTAAGGACATTTGTGTTGATTGGGCAGTATGAACCTTCCTTCTTCGAAGAAGTTTTCCGGAAGGCATATAATTTGCGTGTATTGCAAATTTCTGCAACATCTGCTGATTTCCATTCATTCCGGTATAGTTTGGTGAATCTTATACATCTTAGATATCTAAAACTCGATGGTCATGGTGAGCAGGGGAGCTGCTCGCCTCAAGTTCACTTGTATGATAATTCTGCTGTTCGGGATAATGCTACTTTCATTGCCTTGCAGAATGTGTGTCTAGAGAATTGCAGAGAAAAGCAAGCAGTTCTATCTCTGGAAAACCTTCCATTCCTCACAACATTGAAGTTAACCAACATGTGGGGAGTAAGAGAAGTACTGATTCCGTCAGTGGAGGAGCTAGTTTTAGTTAACATGTCCGGGTTGGAGAGATGTTCCTGCACTTCCTTGGGGGGTCTGGTGTCTAGTTTAAGGGTACTGGAGATCCGGAAGTGCAGCGCACTCAGGGTGTTTGATCTGTTCGAGAAAGCTCACAACTCGGAAACTCAGCTTAAGCCATTGGATTCTCTACAGCTGCATTCCTGCACGTCTCTGGAAGATTTGAGAATTGAAGGCTGTGGAGGGATCATTGCAATAGAGGGCCTTCACCTCGTGAAACTCAGGCATTTGAATGTATGCAAAAAATCAATTTTTCGTGGTATATCAGGGAAGGGCTATCACCTAGGATCTCAACTGGATCTATTTATAATTAGTGACTTGTCCCTCCTTACCACATCAATCTGCAAGGGGCTCACCTGTCTCCAGAGCCTAATAATTCAGAATTTGAAGNTTCTATCTCTGGAAAACCTTCCATTCCTCACAACATTGAAGTTAACCAACATGTGGGGAGTAAGAGAAGTACTGATTCCGTCAGTGGAGGAGCTAGTTTTAGTTAACATGTCCGGGTTGGAGAGATGTTCCTGCACTTCCTTGGGGGGTCTGGTGTCTAGTTTAAGGGTACTGGAGATCCGGAAGTGCAGCGCACTCAGGGTGTTTGATCTGTTCGAGAAAGCTCACAACTCGGAAACTCAGCTTAAGCCATTGGATTCTCTACAGCTGCATCCCTGCACGTCTCTGGAAGATTTGAGAATTGAAGACTGTGGAGGGATCATCGCAATAGAGGGCCTTCACCTCGTGAAACTCAGGCATTTGAATGTATGCAAAAAATCAATTTTTCGTGGTATATCAGGGAATGGCTATCACCTAGGATCTCAACTGAATCTATTTATAATTAGTGACTTGTCCCTCCTTACCACATCAATCTGCAAGGGGCTCACCTGTCTCCAGAGCCTAATAATTCAGAATTTGAAGTGCAAGGCCAGGAGACTAACAGATGATCAAGAGAGCGCGCTTCTGCTCCACAAGTCCCTGCAAGAGCTAGTGTTTGGCGATTGTGAGTACCTTGTGCATCTTCCTGCAGGACTGCACAGCCTTCCTGCCCTCAAGATATTGAAGATCAGAAGCTGTAGCAGCATATTAAGGCTTCTGAAGGAGGAACTCCCACCTTCGCTGGTGGAACTGGAAATCGACTATTGCAGCGTTGAGTTGGCAAAACAATGCAGATTGCTAGCAACAAGCAAGCTAAATGTCATAATTTATGAGGACTATGACCAAGAAGAAACCGATACTTCCAGCAACTAGCGTATCTGTATCAGATACCATATCCGATACTGATTCTTCCCGGATACGTCCCTGATACCTCTCAGGCTTTAGTAGTGCCGGATGCTATTGGTTCTTCCTTTTGTTGGAATCATGGATTAGAAGATACTCCCTCTGTACCATAATATTTGTTGTTTTAGCAGCTCAATTTATCAGGTTGCTTTGTAAGGTATTCTTCTGCCATTTATCGGGTTGGAATTGTAAGCAGTTGTATCATTGTATGGTACGCTCAGGCCAACTGTGTTTCAAGAAAAGAAAAGAGAAGCTAAATGTATATTCCTTCTGTTATGATATATAACACTTGGCTCTAGACTATGCACAGATTTGAGTTCCCTTCAAAATCACATCATCATGCTGTCAAGTTGGTGATTACGGTGTCTCTTAATCTTAATTTTAGTCTCAACCTGTTTGGATTTCAGAAAGCAAAACCAGGAGTCATGCTTCCATGTACTCCCTCCGTTCCTAAATAGTTGTCTTTCTAGAGATTTCAACAAGTGACTACATACGGAGCAAATTGGGTGAATCTACACTTTAAAACATGTCTACATACATCCGTATGTTGTAGTTCATTTGAGATGGCTAGAAAGACAAATATTTGGGAACGAAGGGAGTACAAGTTACTACTATCTCTCTGCCATATCAACCAAAGCATTGGATGGTAAACCTGCCCGTTTCATTGTTTCTTATTTATTTATATGATGTTGTGAGCTCAGAAAGATGATTATTTTCCATTCCCATAGATGTGTTCTGCTGATCGTTCACAAGTTGACCAGAAGAAGCCAGTCGAAAAACTCCCTTGTGACGACGCCATGCACAAATGATAGGCGGACCAGATCCATAGGCCTGGACAGATGGAATTCACATTTGCTTCTTCAGAAATCAGAATGGTCAGTGGTTGATAAAAAAAAAACAGGAGGCACAATGGTTTGAAAAAGAAAAGAAAATAAATCAGGATCAACTCACCGGTACACAGAACTCTCATCTCCATCTGTCATATATTCAGGATGATATTTGTTGTTCCGTCTTTGACTTTTGTAGTTTTCTTTTGTGATCTGACCTGGGTGTGAATAATGGCAATGGCGCTGTTATGGCCGGTTTAGCTAGGCCCACCGGACAATCTTAGCCCATAAGTTATCTTAGGTTAATTCTTCTGCAAGTTATCTAGGTTATAAATATAGGTTGTAAGACTCTTTTGGAATTAAGCAATAAAGATATTATCATCTTCTGTTGCCCGGCTCTCTGAGGAGCCGGAACCCTAGCCGCCACCAGCCAACCGCCGCCGCAACTAAACCCTAGCCGCGAGGGCGCCCACTCGCCGGCGCGCCCGCTCCGGCCCTCGCCCTCCTCCACCTTGTCCCTATAACCTGCGTAGCCGCACCGGTAGGAACCCTAGTCCTAACAGGCGCGTTCCGAGAAGTTCAAAGGTGTGTTGCTCATACTAGAACATGAACTGCTCCCTCCGATACAAATTAATTGTCGCAGCTTTACTTTTAGTACAATTTTGTACTAAACCTGCGACAGTTAATATAGATCAGAGGGAGTACTTTATTTTGTAAAAACACAAAATAATTCATTTTCAGAAGTCAGAATCTTAGCATAAAACAGTGAAAAGAGCACGGCGATAAAATTCAACAAGCATTAACCATTTAAACAACAAAAATACTATTAATTGTCTCAGTGAAATTGGTTGATGTTCTTTGTTGTTGACATCACTGCTGTAAAATTATAGTGGAGCTCCTCTACAAACTCTGTAAAATTTCTTGCATTTACAGCGGTACGTGTTGTTCCAACCAACACTGCTGCTGTAAAGATACACTCCAAAAATAACAGTCTCTTATTTTACATGGAACAGAAGTACAACCTTCTTCAGTAGGAGAAGGACAAGCACATTGCAGGGCTTTGTGGTGGTCCAGAGCCACATGGGAAGGCCAGGCGTTCGGATCAGGTTCGGATTAACTGCAAGTGCCAACGTTCAGGTTGTCCGGTGCTGCGATGGATTTGGGAGGAAAGATGCTTCAGCAAAAGTAGCGGCCATCAGTAAGTATGTTTTATCATTTTTTATAGCTCCATTCGGGTTTGGTTCGGTTTCGGGTTGGTGCGTCATTAAGCAGGGGAATTAGCATTAACCAGATGGGTCGCTATCCTTTGCCTTTGGCTCCACAACAACTAAACTGTTCGGGTTCAGTTCAGATCGACATAGTAGATAGATAAATTCAGTAGTGTGCATGCGTGCGGATGGCGACAGATTTGGTTTGTCGGTGTAAGGTGACTGCACCGCTCGGGTTCCATCCGGGTCGGGTTGCTGCGTCATGAAGCAGAGACCCAGCATTGACCAGGCGGGCTCGTGCCTTCCCAGCACTGCTAATGTATCATTCTCCAAGCCCAAAATCTCAAAACTGCTGTTGTATCCATCCTTCCTCTTGTATCCATCTCAAAATCTCAAAACTGCCAGCTGTATCAATTCTGCATTCTTTTGCTAGACTCTTGGCAGGCAGTAGTGTTGTGTGAAGTATACATTTGACCACATTTGTATTATGCTGTGTATGTGAACTTTGAGTTACCAGCAAGCACTAAAATAATCAGCAAAATATTATGTTATAAGCCACGTGACGACCCTACTGACAGGGATGAATGAATCCTTCTTCAAACATTGAACCCGGAAACATTTCTCAAGAAGGACAAAGCTAACTATATCATCTTTAATCAGTGTATGAGCAGTGGAAAATAATTGATCAAACTATCAGTTTTGAGAAAAATCATCAAACAAGAAGTCACTTATGAATTAAATGGTCTCTTGGTTGATTTATCTAAGTAGCTAGATAAGTCCATTTTTTCTGAAGATCAGACAATCAGTGATAAGATCCAAAATTACACAATAAATTCACGGACTGGAGAAATCTAGTTAATATTTCCGGATTACATGGAATATAATAGATAATGATTAACTGAGATTTTGCAAATTTATATCCCTTTCCTTCATGATTCAAACAACTTTACATACATTAGTCAAGAATACAATCGGTTCTCTGGACTCATGTATTTCAATTTCATTGAGCTGTTTGGAAACAGAGCAATACATGAGCTATTTCTGATTCAATGGTGAAAGCACTACTGAGACTGCTTTTGCTAATTCCATAATCCACACACATCTTCCTTGCACAATAGAAGGATAGAAACATCATCATGATTCAAGAATAGTAGGACCAAAACATGAAAACCATTCACAAGAAATAGCACAAAAATGATATGGCATCACAAACATCATGATAAGTCAAGAATAATAGGAGCAAAACACGAAAACCATTCACAAACCATCACAGAACTTAGAACCCCAGTGAAACCGATCGGGTTCGCTCCTTGATTCCAGTGGCAACTAATTAAGTATCATGCACGCACGGCTTACCCTGGTTGGTGGCTTTGTCACGCATGGCATGGGGACACAGCACCTTTCCTCCATCTGAGATGCTCCACCACTTGAACCCGAACCGAACCCGAAGACTATTATGCGGGCCTATCTGCTGGACAGAGACATATTGATTAATTATCTGTAGAATGCTAAGCATACATAGCGCTCCAGTCAGTTTGAGAAATGTCCTTTCGTACAGAACATTTTCGTGAAGGACATACTGATTATACTATTATATTATTCCGTTGAAACTGAACATTTTCCTTGTCTTGTACAGTAGAGAATTAGTGATGGATACTCGGTTGCCTAGTTTTTTGGCAGCCCTCCGTGTGTAAGGGGAACTTAAACAATTCTGAAGTTACTGTTAGGAAACGGAACGTGCATTTGATGGCTACTGTTGTTTGTGCATTAAGCCCAAAAATGCTGAGAAGCAAATCCATGGCTTGGGTGTCTACAGTGCCTTGTTTTTTGGATAGTATGGGGTCTTAGAACAACTTAACAGGTCCTTTAACAGACCAACCCGAACAGAAGAGTGGAAAACACAAACCGAACCCGAAAGGAAACCCCACGTGGTCAATCCCTGCTCTAATTGCCCATTTTGCCATTTAGATTAAGACAGCGACGTGGCACATTGACTTAACCCATGAATCAAACCCGAGAATTTCTTAAATTAAGTTATTTGCGGAGTGCTAAGCAGGGGTGTGGGAAAATTAGTTTCTAGAATGGGAGAATCCAAAATACCGTTTACCATATGATAATTGATAAACAGGGTCAAATGTGATAGAAGTAAATTTTAGAGAACAGAATATTGCATTTTGGAATGCAAATATTTGAACTACGTTTGCTTAACCATATTTGGCTGGCTGGTAGCTTAGATGTTGTGGTTCAAAGACTAAGTAAGCAGCAGGTAGCAGGGCAGTGGAAGTAGTATACTAGTATTTGGTTCTCAACACAGCAGAGGGCGACACTGACGGCGACTACACCGATCGGGTTCATTCGGTTCGGGTTGCTTCAGCTGCCAACAAAGGTTTTGACAAAACGGAATAAACACAAAGAGTACATACGTGTCAACACACCATCTCAAAAAGATTCGACCTAGACTCAAATCAAAATTTAGACACTCCCTTTTATTTTAAAAGGGGAGTAAACAACAAGCCTAAAACACCACATGTTTCTACAACCAAATATGGTGATGTTTTCAGGCTTCTGCCATTTCTCAAACTCCTCCACATATATGCTTTTCAGACTTTACACCTTCGCATGTTTTTTTCACTCATTTCTCAGACTCCTGGGAGCTGTAAACTGAAATGCAACGTTTGGGTTGGGTTTTGCCGAAGATGGGCGACACTGCAGCTTCCTCCTCCCTTGATATTGGGTGATTCCGACTACGTGGAACACTGTTAACATAAATACTGCCAGCAAGCATTCGGGTTCGGCTCGGGTTCTGCGATTGGTTTGGGAGGAAAAAAAAAGTCTTGAGCAAGAGATGGCTCCATTCGCATACATGCGTGTGCCCAAGGTCGCTGTCAGCGAAGGTTGTGGGATTGAATCGATGGGAATGGTTGGCTAGACACGTCTTCATCCTAGCCTTTGCTTTCACAGAGCTGTCAACTTTCGGGTTTTCGGTTCGGTTCCGAACTTCGGATCGGATCGGGTTGCTGCAGTATTGACCATCTTGCTGGGCTCGTCACCCCTCTCTTTCTCTGCCTTCACAGCACTGCGAAACGTCCACTCAGACAGGCAGTGTGCCGGTGTGCATGTGTATGAAACTATAAATAGCTCCTCAACCTGAACCTGCCAAAGCAAGCCTTTCTCTTCTCCAAGCTTTCAAAGCCCCAACCTGAACCTCTCTCTTTGCTGTGCCGCCTCACCACGCGCATCTCTACAGAAAAGCCAGCCATGGACATCATCTTCACCATCTTGGCGTCCATCGCGGCGGCGTGCTCCGACAGGAAGAACCTGCCCAAGGCGCTCATCTCTGGAGGGATCTTCAAGGCTGCGGCGGCGCTGTGCCTCGTCTTCTTCCAGGGGCCAGGAGGCGTGTTCCTCCACCACGGGAAGGGCGCCTATTACCTCTACTACGGCATCCTCGTCGCCATTGCCTTCTTTGGGCTCATGGAGGCGTCTGTGGGATGTTGGGTTTCTGGGAGGCTGGATGACCGGCACGCTGCGGGGAAGGCGGTCCTCTGTGTGTCCATCCTTCCTTTGATCTGCGTGGCGGCGTTTGGCGGCTTCATCGTCCTGCGGAAGGTGAAGTAGCTAGCTAGCTGAGCCGGCTGTGGCATCCGAGTACATCCTGTATATGAACGTCACATGTATCCTTTTGCTAGCATGTCAGACTTGGAGTTGGAGTTGGTGCAAGAATAATCAGTGCAGTGGTGTTGTGTGACATTTATCATTTGATCTCATTAGTAATATGGTGTGTATGTGAACTTCTTTGGGCTCATGTCTTTTCAATTTCCATTGAGCTGTTTGAAAACAGAGCAAACAACTGACAATCAGAGGCAACCAACCAACGAGTAGTGATTCAGTGGTGAAAGAACTACTGAGACTAGTTTTGCTAAATACTAAATGATTTACTGGCATAGCTAATTCCAGAATCCGTACACATCTTCCTTGCACAATCCAAGGATAGAAGTATTTCAGGCAATAGGAGCAGAACAGGAAAACCATTCACAAGAAATAGCACAAAGAATTATTCTGGCATCACGAAAAACACCATTATCCAAGAATAATAAGAGCAAAACACAAAAACCATTCACAAAGTATCACAGAGTTTCGAACACGAAAGGAACCCGATCGGGTTCTTTCCTAGCTAGATTCCCAATGTAATTAATTAAGTATCATGCACGCATGGCTTGACGTTGGTGGCCTTTGTCACATATGGCATGGGGACACAGCTTGCCCTTTTCGTCAATGCACTTTTTCCTTGGTCTGTGATGCCCCACCACTTGAATCCAAACCGAACCCGAAACCCGAAGCTGATGATGATTAGAGACCTTGTCAAATATGCTGTCACTGATGACTCTAATACTAATTCTCCTTAGAATGGTAAGGATACTTAGGGCTACAATCAGTCGTCGGCAGTTTCAGAAATGCCCTTTATCATAGTGTTATTTCGTTTAAACCGAACAGTGATGGATATTCGGTTCCCTAGTATTTTGGTAACTGAAAATAAACCCGAAATTATGGGTATTAGGAAAATGAACGCGCATTTGATGGCTACCTGTGGATCGTGCATTATTCCCAAGAGTGCCGAGAAGCAAACCAATTGCTTGCTTATCTATGGTGCACGATAAACGGCTTTGTTTGAGATACTATTGAGCTTGGATAGTAGCTGCTGACCGTGATAGGTATGGGACCTATAAACAACTTTACAGGTGCTTTAACAGACCACCCGAACAGAAGAGTGGCAAACACGAACCGAACCCGAAAGGAAGCCCCATGTGGTCAATCACGGCTCTAATTACCCATCTTGCCGTTTAGATTAAGACAGTGACATGATGCATTGACTTAACCGTCGAATCTGACCGAACATCTCGTTTCTTGACTTTAGTTATTTCTGGAGTGCTAAGCAGGGGTGTGGGCAAATTAGTTTCTAAATTGGGGGAAATCCAAATCCTGTTTACCAATGTGATAAACAGGCAGGCTCAAACGTGATATGAAACACAAAAATGTGAGTTATATGATAGCAGTACATTTAGAGACAGGCAGGTTCTAATGTGAATTATGTGATAGCAGTACATTTTAGAGAACTATTGCAATGGGTGTCCCTTTCTCAAACTCCTCGGAGCTGAAAACTGATATGCAGTAGTTCAGGTTGGATTACGTCGGCGAAGATGGGTGGCTGGAACTGCAGGTTCGTCCTCCTTGGGATTGGGTGACTACGACTACATGGGCCACCGTTGACACACAAGTACTGCCAACGAGCATTCGGGTTCGGACCGGGTTCTGCGATCGGTTGAGGAAGCAAAGATGTGCTCAGCAAGAGATGCTCAATTGGCATGCGTGCGTGTGTCCAAGGTCGCTGTCACGGAGAAGAATGCTTGTCTAAACGCGTCTTCATCCTTGCCTTTTGTCTGTGAGTTTTCGGGTTCGGTTCGGAACTTCGGACCGGGTTGCTGCAGCACTGACATTGTGTCCCTTTATTAAGGAAGCAGACAACGACTAGAGAAATCTAGTTAATATTTTGGGATTCTTTAGAATAAAATATAATACAAAATGATTAACTCTGAGATTTTGCAAAAATGTGTCCATTCCTTTAATGATTCAAACAGCTAGACATACATGAGTCAGGAATATAATCAGTTCTATGGACTCATGTATTTTCAATTTTCATTAAGCTGTTTGAAAAACAGAGCAAGCAACTGAGAATCAGAGACAACCAACCAACGGGAGTAATAGTGATCAAAAGTCAAAGCACTATAGAAGATGGTTTTGCTAAATATGCAAGGATTTACTGCTGTAGCTAATTCTAGAATCCACACACATCTTCCTTGCACAATCGAAGGATAGAAGTATTTCATCAGGCAATAAGAGCAAAACACGGAAGCCATTCACAAGAATGATTCAGGCATCACAAACATCATCATAATTCAAGAATAATAAGAGCAAAGCACGAAAACCATTCACAAACTGTCACAGAGTTTCGAACCCGAACGGAACCCGATCGAGTTTGCTCCTTGATTCCAGAGGAAATTAATTAAGTATCATCCACGCACGGCTTGACCTTTGGTTGGTGGCTTTGTCACACATGCCTTGTCCTTTTCGTCAATGCACCTTTCCTCCATCTGAGATGCTCCACCACTTGAATCCGAACCGAACCGAACCCCAAGAATATTATGCAGGCCTATCGGCTGGACAGAGACATACTATTATCTGTAGGATGCTAAGCATGCGTACTTAAGGCAGTCATCAGTCCTCGTCAGTTTGAGAAGTATGTCCTTTCGTGATAATGTTATACTGTTATTCCATTCAAACTGAACATTTTCTTTGTCTTTGCACAGTAGAGAATTAGTGATGGATACTTGGTTGCCTGGTTTTTTGGTACCTCTTTTCGTATGTAAATGGAGCTAAAAAAAATGAAAATCCAAAATTAGTATTAGGAAACTGAATGTGCATTTGAGGGGTACTGTTTTGTTTGCGAATTCAGCCTAAAACGCTGACAGGCAAATTCATTGGCTTGTGTATCTACAGTGCGTTGTTCGAGACAGTATTGACCTTGGATAATAGCTTGTGCTGAGAGGCATGTACCGAAAATTTTCACTTGTGCTTATACAGACCAACCCGAACAGAAGAGTGGCAAACACGAACCGAACCCGAAAGGAAACCCTGCTCTAATTGCCCTTTCTGCTGTTTAGATTAAGACAGCGACATGACGCATTGACTTAACCCACGAATCCGACCCGAACCTGACCCGAACATCTTGTTTCTTGACAAAAGCTATTTGTGGAATGCTAAGCACGGTATGGGCAAATTATTCTCGTTTCTCCAAATCCTGTTAACTGGTGTAATGAACAGGGTAAAATGTGACTGCAGTACATTTTAGATAACAGACAAATGTTGCATTTTGGAATGCGAATATTTGAACTAGGCTTGCTTAAAGAGACTGGCCGGCCGGTAACATAGACGCTGGGGGTTCAAGGACTAGGTAAGCTTAGGGTCTCAGCACGGCAGAGGGCGAAGGCGACGGCAACTGCACCGATCGGGTTCGGTTCGGGTTGATTCATCTGACGACGAAATTCTGCGGCAGCTTCCAGGCTCGTGAAGCAGAGGACCCAGGACTTTCTGACTATGCCATCCTCTGCCTTTTCTTTTCCACAGCGCTGCTAGCTTTGGCCCAGTGGCCGTTGTCTATAAATAGACAGACCCTGACGGCCGAACTTTGTACCATTCTGCAAGACCAAAAAGCTCGAGCAAAACCACAACACTACTCCACCACCATGGCCATCCTCAGCGACATTGTGGGCATGATCTCCGGCGCTTTCTCTGACCGGAAGAACCTCCCGCGGGCGCTCATCTCCTGCGGCGTCCTCAAGGCCGCGGCGGCGCTCTGTCTCCTCCTGTTCAAGGCGCCCGGGGGCATCTTCCTCCACCATGGCAGGGGGCTTCTCTACCTCTACTTTGCCGTGCTCATTGCCGTGGTGGTCTTCGGGATTGTGGAGGCTCTGATCGGCGTCTGGGTGTCCGGCGAGCCGGACGGGCGGCACGCCGTCGGGAAGACGGTCCTTTGGTTGTCCATCCTCCCTCTCGTCTTCGTGGCTGCGCTTGGGGGCTTCCACATTACGTAGAGCATCAACTGTCAACTATGTGTGCATGTCAGAGCAGAGTGTTGCCAAGTTAAGCTGGCTAGTACGTAGCCTACTACTAGTAGTAGTGCTGAGTGTCCGGGAGAGCTTTGGTTATTCATTATGATGCAATCTACTAGTGTGTGTCAATAGTTATTGGTTCAGATGTACTTCTCGATCGATCTGAAAAAAACTTGTTTTTTTAGAGGATCTGAAATAACTTTTGTCTTAATAATACTAATGAGTTAATTACTCCTGTTAATTTGCCTTCCTTTCCTTTGTAGTATTTCCATGTGCAAACATCAAGTTAAAGTGAATCAATTTGGGACATCTTATTCGTCCGTTTCGATGAATCAATATCACATAACGCATCATATTTTGCAGGGCAGGTTCGGCCTAAAAGACAACTTTCTTTTTTCTGAAAAATATTTTACATTCTGATATCGGGCCAGCGGCCCATTAGCAGTGGGAGCGCGCGCACAATTTTCATGACCGGGCCGGCGCATTAGCAGCGGGAGCGCGCACACACAATTTTTGTTAAGGAATGGCTTTGACGGAAGGGCGACCCTTATGTCTGGCATTCAGCGAGACAAAGGAACCCTCGGTGAAGGTTGGGTGTCGCGAGTAGGGCCGGCCCAAGCGCGAGGGAAACAATAGCATCGTTTTTCTGTATTTTTTCCATGTTTTTTTGCTTTCTTTCTTTTTTACTTCCGTTTGTACATCCAAATATTCTAAATAAATATATTACAAAAGTCACTCTACAAAAACCATTAAAAAAATGTTCATTGTGTATAGAGACAATCTTTATCACGAATAAGGAAAAATGTATAAAAAATAAAATATGTATGAAACAATTTGATCATGTATTTTAAAATTTTAATCAATCGTTTGAAAAAACGTTGAGTAAGTGTTTTAAAAAAGTTAAGCAAGCATTTGGAAAATATTCAATGTGTGTAGAAAACATTTTGACCATGTATTAAAAAATGATGAAATTTTTAATCATGTATAGA
>LR880971.1:804287044-804300098 GCA_904067115.1 Aegilops sharonensis | reverse complement strand
CTTATGGAACCCAAAAACTTCTACCAAAATTAGACGACCTGGAAAATTTGTTTATTGATCAGCAGCAATTGGAATCAGTATTTTATCACATTCTGGCGATTTTTAACAATTCGGGCACTGAGCACAAAGATTCTGAAAATTACAGCAAGATCAAATAACTATCATCCAAGAAGATCCAATAGGTTCAACTTGGCACAAACACTAATTAAAAGATAAAAACACATATAAACAGAGGCTAGATGGATTATTTATTCCTAAACAGAAGCAAAAACAAAAAAATAAAAATAAAATTGGGTTGCCTCCCAACAAGCGCTATTGTTTAACGCCCCTAGCTAGGCATAAAAGCGAGGATAGATCTAGGTAGTGCCGTAGTAATAAGATAGATCGGTGAAACTCATTTCATATTCTCTACGTTCGGCAGCAAGTTTTCTTTGAGGCAAGCAAAAGTAATCAAAAGGGCTAAATTTAATAGGAAAAAAGTCCCCAAGATCAATTTTAGGAGGTATAGGTTCCTCTTTCGGCCATTCATATTGCACAACCAATTCATCGTTATAAGCATTCTTTTGACAGAACTTTGTGAGCCTATACTCAATAGAGCATCCTAGCTCATTATTTCGAATAGCCAAATTATCATTAAGCTCGGAGATTCTATCAATTAAAATATTGGTAGGCACCTTTTTTCTAAGATTTTCATTGAAAGCAACATAGTCGATAGATTGAAAACGCATTATTTCTTCTTGATCAAGAAGGATAGATTCTATGGGAGGACGGCCAGCGTCCACCCTATAATGCGCAAAGATTTCTTTGGCTTCTTTTATTATAAATCTGAATTCATGAGCCAAAAAGATAGTAGCGGCACGTTTAACAGAGGAGTGTTCAATATTAGAAAATTCTAGGAAAATTCTTTGTATAGAAGGGTGCATATGCATAAATTGCCTTTCAAGTTCGACGATAAGCATGGCAATAGCGTCCGCAAGACTACTATTTCTATGGAGAGTAGAACCACCCATAGAGGGTAAAGCACCAGCACAAGTAAAGAAATCTTGAATAACTCCTTTTCCAATAATATTACCACTACTGATTCGAAATCTTTTTGTGTGATAGGTAGGGGATTCTTTAGAAGGAGCTTCAGAATTTTCAATATTATTATCACCCATATCGGCGATAATTTCCCCAATTTCAGACATAGCGACAAGCAAGAAAACTAACACACGAGCAAACAAACGGACGAGAAAAAGGCAAGGGAAAAAGGAGGAGGAGATTGGGAAAGAGAGGGCAAATAAAACGGCAAGGGTGAAGTGGGGGAGAGGAAAACGAGAGGCAAATGGCAAATAATGTAATGCGAGAGATAGGGATTGTGATGGGTACTTGGTATGTTGACTTTTGCATAGACCTCCCCGGCAACGGCGCCAGAAATCCTTCTTGCTACGTCTTGAGCTTGCGTTGGTTTTCCCCGAAGAGGAGAGGATGATGCAGCACAGTAGCGTAAGTATTTCCCTTAGTTTTTGAGAACCAAGGTATCAATCCAGTAGGAGGCCACGCGCAAGTCCCTCGTACCTGCACAAAACGATAGCTACTCGCAACCAACGCGATTAGGGGTTGTCAATCCCTTCACGGTCACTTAAGAGAGTGAGATCTGATAGAGATAATATTTTTGGTATTTTGGTATAAAGATGCAAAGTGAAAAGTAAAAAGCAAAGCAAGTAAATAAAGTGATGGAGATTGATATGATGAGAATAGACCCGGGGGCCATAGGTTTCACTAGTGGCTTCTCTCAAGAGCATAGATATTCTACGGTGGGTGAACAAATTACTGTTGAGCAATTGACAGAATTGAGCATAGTTATGAGTATATCTAGGCAATGATCATGTATATAGGCATCACCTCCGAGACAAGTAGACCGAAACGATTCTACATCTACTACTATTACTCCACTCATCGACCGCTATCCAGCATGCATCTAGAGTATTAAGTTAAAAACAGAGTAACGCCTTAAGCAAGATGACATGATATAGAGGAATAAATTCATGCAATATGATAAATACCCCATCTTGTTATCCTCGATGGCAACAATACAATACGTGCCTTGCAACCCCTTCTGTCACTGGGTAAGGAAACCCCAAGATTGAACCCAAAGCTAAGCACTTCTCCCATTGCAAGAACTACCAATCTAGTTGGCCAAACCAAACAGATAATTCGAAGAGACTTGCAAAGATAACTCAATCATACATAAAATAATTCAGAGAAGAATCAAATATTTTCCATAGATAAGCTGGATCATAAACCCACAATTCATCGGTCTCAACAAACACACCGCAAAAAGAAGATTACATTGAATAGATACCCACGAGAGAGGGGGAGAACATTGTATTGAGATCCTAAAAGAGAGAAGAAGCCATCTAGCTACTAGCTATGGACCCGAAGGTCTGAAGTAAACTACTCACAGTTCATCGGAGGGGCTATGGTGTTGATGTAGAAGCCCTCCGTGGTGGATGCCCACTCCGGCGGAGCTCCGAAACAGGCCCCAAGATGGGATCTCGTGGATACAGGAAGTTGCGGCGGTGGAATTAGGTTTTTGGCTCCTATTTTGATCTGTTGGGGGTACGTAGGTATATATAGGAGGAAGGAGTACGTCGGTGGAGCGTCAGGGGGCCCACGAGGCAGGGGGGGCGCTTCTTGGAGTAGGGTCCAAGTCTCCTGGATCTCGTTCGATGAGAAGATCACGTTCCCGAAGGTTTCATTCCGTTTGGACTCCGTTTGATATTCCGTTTCTTCGAAACACTAAAATAGGCAAAAAAAACCAGCAATTCTGGGCTGGGCCTCCGGTTAATAGGTTAGTCCCAAAAGTAATATAAAAGTGGAAAATAAAGCCCATTATAGTCCAAAACAATAGATAAAGTAGCATGGAGCAATCAAAAATTATAGATACGTTGGAGACGTATCAAGTAGGTCCTCTGTCGGTGTACTAGAGTAGGGGTACCCTAATATCCTGTACTCGTGCACGGACAGTTGCAGCACCTCGCGGCAAGGCTTGCCTCGTCACCGCCAAGATCATTCGTGGCTTCCTTGGAGCCATTCAAGAACAAAGTATTTGATCGAGAAGACAAGGCCCCGACAAGAGGAGCTTGTCGGGAAGGCCGCTCCAGGCACGCAGAAAGCAAGGCCCCGGTAAGAGGAGCTTGCCGGGAAGGCTCGGAGCACGACAAGTCTCCGAGCGCGACAAGGATCCGGCCGCGGCAAGGCGCTTGCCGCGGCATGCAGCCTCTCTCTGTCTCCGCTCCAGCTCACCCAGCGACGTGTCGCCACGGGACCGTTCCATGGGCGCGTGTCGAGCGGCTGTGCAGCCAGTGGAGAGCAGCGACGAGCAGCGCTGGCAGGCTCGCCATCGTGGCGAGCGGAGGCGCACCTGACGCCTCTGTTACACTGTTTGGGCGACAACGACAGGCATTTATTGCTTTTGTCCCTTGCCGTCAGAGTTAGGTATTTTGCACTGTACACTGTTCGAGTAGGTGTACCGACTCCTGTTTTTACATTCTTACCCCCGCCTATGTTGCCACCTGTCGGAGACCCCTTGAGCATATAAAAGGAGGCCCGAGTGCAACGTAGAGGAGGTTCGGCTCGTTCGGTTCAGCTCGTACGAGGCCACAGACTCTCACGCTAGGTTTTGTAGCCCGCATTGCTCCCTAGCAAGAACACAATAGACCAGACAAGCAGCAGTAGGAGTTTTATCTCTCCGGAGAGCTCCGAAGCTGGGTAAAACCGCTCGTGTGCATCGCCTCGATCCGCTCTTCGTGCGATCTCCGCCCCCCTCCGAACCACAAGGGGCCCGCTCCGCCGGCCCCATAGGTGTCTGCGGGTACCATCAGCCTCCCCGACATCTCTGGCGCGCCAGGTAGGGGGCGTCGAGGCCGTGTGAATCTGATCCGGCGTTCACACGAGCAGCGCCATCAACATCTCCCTCAACATGCCACCGAAGAAGAAGGCTTCGGCGGCAGCAGAGCCGTCCGCGTCGTACCCGCCCTCACCGCAGCAAACGGGTGGTGAGGCAGACGCTGGCGGAGGAACGGGCGCCGGCGAAGGTGTTCACGACGTTGCCAAGTCCAAGGACAAGGCACCGCAAACCTCGGCGTCCGCGCATCCCCCGCGCCCATCTCAGGAGACGCGGGACCAACAACGTCATGGCGTTCACAACGCCATGCGTTCGTTGGATCGAGACCCTCAAGACCAGCATGCGCGCCAACATGCTGGCGCGAGTGAGATACGGTCGCCCGGACGGGGCGCTGCTCCTTCTAACATAGTTAGAAGTCCGAGCGTGTCCCGCTCCTCGCACCGTTCTCCAATGCCGCCTACTACTCCAGCAGAAGCTCTGGCGAGAGCTCAGCTGCTCCTCGACTACCCCCCAACGGCCGACAAGGTCGACGAGTGGAGGGCCACTATCCAGAGCCTCATCGGCTTTGCCAACGGCGACGCTCCGCGGCAACCAACGCCATCGTTGCCGCGGCGAGACGACAAGGCACGAGCCGGTGGTGACGAGACTGTCGGTGGTGCAACCACCGTGCACTCTCCGCCAAGAAGGCCAAGATCGCCGACTCACCGGATCCACCTCGACAGCGACTCCACTGCGTCGTCGGATCCGCGAGCTCGCCGCGATCAGCGCCAAGTTCTTCACGAGCGACAACAAGAGGACGCTTGAACTCGCATCGAGCGCCGAAGAGAAGCGCGACGTCAGCCCGACAAGCGCGCTGGGCCTACTGTCGACATGCACGCGCCGGAGGAGCCAGGCGACTTGCCGTACGCGTAGGTTGCCCTGCGTTCACTCGTGAGCTGCGGCAAGTCCAGTGGCCCAGCCAGAAAAACTTCAAACCAGACGTGCCGGAGAAGTATGATGGCAGGGCGCATCCGTCGGAGTTCCTTAGCATCTACACAATCGCGATGCAGGCTGCGGGGGGACGGGACGACAAGATCCTCGCCAACTACTTCCCGCTCGTGCTCAAGCCCAACGTCAGATCTTGGCTCATGCACTTGCCAGACAGCTCCATATCCACTTGGGCAGACCTGTGCCATCAGTTTGTTGGCGCCTTCACGGGTGGCCACAAACCCCATGGCCAAGAGAGTGACCTTCACTTGCTCGCCCAAAAAGAAGGAGAGTCCCTGCGCAAGTTCATTCAAAGATTCAGCCGTGTGCACTACAACATCCCAGACGTCCACCCTGCCGCGGTGATCAGCGCATTTCATCAGAATGTGCGGAACCGCAGGATGAGGGAGGAGATGGCGATGTGCAAAGTCAAGGACGTCAGTGAGCTGTACGCCCTGGCCGACAAGTGCGCACGCGCTGAGGAAGGGAGGAGACTCCCAGGAGAAAATGCAGAAGCAAGATCTGACAGTGATGACACCGCCCCGGCAAAGAAGGGCCGGCGGCGAGGCAACAGGAAGAAAGCCAGAGAAGTGCTAGCAGTCGAGCAGTCCGGCAATGGAGGCGCCGACAAGAACGCCAAGGCTGGTGGCTCCGGCAAGGAGGTTGCCGCTGACGCCAACCACCAGTCGGTGGCGGCCGCCGACAAGCAGGACAGCTCCGGCAAGCAGTACTGCAAGATCCACCGCACCAAGGGCCACGACCTTCAGAGCTGCAAGAAAGTCGAGCAGCTTGTCGAACAGCAGAGAGCTGAGTACGAGCGGCGCGACAAGGAGAAGGCCCAGGAAGGTGCTGGGGGAGCAAGCAAGAAACGTCCCGGCCGGGGAGGACGCCGCGGCAAGGTCAAGCAGCGGCAAGGAGATCGACCTCCCCGCGGCCGCGACAAGGATGAAGATGATGACGATGACGAAGACATGGAAGACGACGATGCGGATGAGCAGGAGTTTCAGAAAGCCACAGAGGTTCTCTGCGTTGACGGAGGTGCTTCCCTGCATACCTCCCACCGCCAACTGAAGCAATGGATGCGGGAGGTCAATGCAGCGGAACCATCCGTAGAGTCACGCAAGCCTCTGAAGTGGTCCAGCACGCCTATCATTTTTGATATTGAGGACCACCCTGATCGCGTAACTGCGGTCGGGTGCTTGCCGATGTTGGTCTCACCAACCATCCGCAACCTCAAGGTCACAAAAATGTTAGTTGACGGCGGGGCCGGCTTGAATCTGATCTCCTCCGCGGTGCTCCAGAAGCTTCAAATCCCTGACAGCGAGCTCGAAGAGACTGGAACCTTCCAAGGAATCAATCCGGGAAGGAGCAAGCCGAAGGGGAAGATTACGTTGCCGGTCACATTTGGCAGCGAGCTGAACTTCAGGACTGAGAGGGTTACGTTCGACGTTGCCGATTTCCCATTGCCTTACAATGGAATACTTGGCCGTCCAGCGCTCGCCAAGTTTATGGCAGCCTCTCACTACGCCTACAACCTACTCAAGATGCCGGGCCCGATAAGCGTCATCTCTGTCCATGGCGACAAGAAGGATGCCCTTATCTGTGCCGACAAGATCTTCCGGGATGCAGCAGCCGCGACAGACTGCAAACCACTTGCCGCTGAAGCTCCCGGGGGAAAGAAGACCAAGTCCAAGTCCGGCAAGGGCTCTGATGCTTACTCCGGCAAGCGCACCTCTTCGGAGTGCTGCGCTACCGTCGAGGACGCACCATCGAGCTCCACCGGCAAGTGCGAGAAAATGGTGGCTCCGCCGAAGACCAAGAAGGTGCCCACCAAGGAGGACGGCGCTGGTGGTACCTTCACCATCAGTGCCTCTCTCGACCCCAAATAGGAAGGCGCGCTCGTTGCTTTCCTGCGGGCGAATGTCGACGTGTTTGCATGGCAACCGTCTGATATCCCCGGTGTTCCCAGGAAAGTGATTGAGCACCGCCTGGCCGTTTGTCCTCATGCGCGGCCCGTCAAGCAAAAAGTCAGGAAGCAAGCAGTGGAGCGCCAAGAATTCATAGCCGAAGAGATCAAGAAACTGGAAGCAGCAGGCCTTGTCAGAGGAGTGCTCCATCCTACATGGTTGGCCAATCCTGTAGTCGTGCGCAAGGCAAATGGAAAATGGAGGATTTGTATAGACTTCACTGATGTCAATAAAGCTTGTCCCAAGGATCCATTTCCCTTACCGCGCATTGACCAGATTGTTGACTCTACGGCTGGATGTGATTTGCTTTCGTTTCTTGATTATGAATCATTTGACACATGCGAACCATGCCCTATGGGCAAAATAACCAAGACTCCGTTCTCCGGAACAATGGAGCGAGCAACCAACTTATTGGAAATCATACATACTGATGTGTGCGGTCCAATGAGCGTCGAGGCTCGCAGAGGCTATTGTTATGTTCTCACCCTCACTGATGACTTGAGTAGATATGGGTATGTCTACTTGATGAAACACAAGTCTGAGACCTTGAAAAGTTCAAGGAATTTCATAATGAGGTAGAGAATCAACGTGACCGAAAGATAAAGTTCTTACGATCAGATCGTGGTGGTGAATATTTAAGTCACGGATTTGGTACACACTAAAGGAAATATGGGATCGTTTCACAACTCACGCCGCCTGGAACACCTCAGCGTAACGGTGTGTCCGAACGTCGTAATCGCACTCTATTGGATATGGTGCGATCTATGATGTCACTCACCGATTTACCGCTATCATTTTGGGGATACGCTCTAGAGACATCTACATTCACTTTAAATAGGGCACCATCTAAATCCGTTGAGACGACACCGTATGAATTATGGTTTGGGAAGAAACCTAAGCTGTCGTTTCTAAAAGTTTGGGGATGCGATGCTTATGTCAAGAAACTTCAACCTGAAAAGCTCGAACCCAAGTCGGAAAAATGCGTCTTCATAGGATACCCTAAGGAAACCATTGGGTATACCTTCTACCTCAGATCCGAAGGCAAGATCTTTGTTGCCAAGAACGGGTCCTTTCTGGAGAAAGAGTTTCTCTCGAAAGAAGTAAGTGGGAGGAAAGTGGAACTTGATGAAGTACTACCTCTTGAAAGTAGCGCAGCTCAGGAAGATGTTCCTGTGGTGCCTGCACTGACTAGAGAGGAAACTAATGATGATGATCAAGGTACTTCGGATCAAGTTACCACTGAACTTCGTAGGTCCACGAGGACACGTTCCACACCAGAGTGGTATGGCAACCCTGTCCTGGAAATCATGTTGTTAGACAACGGTGAACCTTCAAACTATGAAGAAGCAATGGCGGGCCCAGATTCCAACAAATGGCTTGAAGCCATGCAATCCGAGATAGGATCCATGTATGAAAACAAAGTATGGACTTTGACAGATGTCGGGGATATACCCAGCGGTGTAACCTGTCGGATGTATGACCCGGCTGGAGCGTGGCGACTCACTGGTGACCTGCCTGGAGCTTGGCGATTCACAGATAACCCGCCCGATGATGGCGACTCATTAGTAACCCGGCGGGCGGGTCAGATGGACAACAAGGCCCAAAGCCCAGAAGGCCGGCTCACGTTATGATGGGCCGGCTTAAGAGGAAAGGGATGACAAATATTTCCTTTATGAGGAAGCAAGACCCAGACTTGTATTTAACTTGTAAGAGAAGATAGACTAGTCCTAGTCCTACTAGGACTCCACATGTAACCTGCCCCTTCAACATATATAAGGAGGGGCAGGGCTCCCCAAAGAGGGACAAGCTACAAGCAAGAAGAAACAATTTTAGGGCTACACACAAAGAGGAGAGCCGGTTTACGGCGACTCCCTCGTGATGATAATGAGATCTAGCCTCAAACAATATGTAGGGTTTTTACCGGATGATGTTTCCCGGGGCCCGAAGCTGTCTAAATCCCTGTCTTGTGTTGCGTCTCTCGATTCCGCTCAACCCCTCTCAAACTATCACATAGATGCGTTGGCCTCGCGACTAAGTCCTGACACTAAGGACATCTGCCGTGACAATCCACGACAGTTGGCGCCCACCGTGGGGCCTGCACACTGTGGTGATGAGTTCTTGAAGGGATCTTTCCCAGGGATCGAGAAGGTCGCGTTTGGTTGGACGAAGATGAGCCGGCTGGGATGACAATTCAGATACTAGTTTCAGCACAAGGCGTCTCGCCTTTGGGAGGTCTCAAAAGCGATATGTTCAACTGAATTTGGGCTACGGCCCGATTCGATCGTGTTGAACAGGAAGGGACCGGCTCGGCGATTTCTGTTGTTTCGTCATTAAAAAAAACTCGAACCTGAAGCCTTGAGTGCGACGTTTCTAAAAGCCAAGTTCATCGATTGATGCACGGTGTACAAAAAGGAAATAGGACTACCCAGGCTGATTGAACCGACGGTGATCACCGCTCCGTAAGGACTACCGACGTGTTCAATATCTGAAGATTAAAAGAAATCAGGGCTGCAGCGCAAGAGCCGATCGGTGGCCGTGTCCGATTGCTACTGTGTACTCAGGCAATGATCCAATCCGCCAGGCTGTTGCTACTCAGAATAGAGAAGTCCCAAGCTACGAGTCCAGAAGGATTAATGGTTGCTCCTATTACTTTATGCGTGGAGGCCATATCAATGCTAAAATATTCCCAATAGTACGCAATGGAGATTAATACTATTGGACTATTGAATCAGTTTTCCAATTGACTGGTTGGTCAAGCGATTTTGCTCAACGACTCAGACACGGATAGTCCACAGGCTTGGGCCTGTCTTACGACCGGTCTCGTTGACCCACGGCGCCTCCGCTGTCACGGGATCGCGTTTCCAAACCGCCGGCGCTGCAGCGAGCCGCCGTTCCCACGACCTTGCTTTTGTTGTGTGCCGCCGGCGTAACTCCTGCTCATCCGCCCGGCTCACTTGCGCCGCCACCGTCCCTCGAGCTGATGAACGCCTCATGCTACTCCAGTGTCGCGGCGCCGTCCGAGCGCCTCCGCCCTTGTTGCTGCTTTGAGCCACCCTCGCTTGGGTGCCCCTGCAGCCGGACCTCGCCGGGGAGTTTGAGTCGCCGCCCTCGTCTACCAAAGCTAGCAAGGTCTGCAAAAGTCCTCCGGTCTGCCGCGGCCGCCGGGTCAAACGGCCGTTTCAGACCGGCCTGACCTCCATACTGAGCGTCGCCTTTTCCACTGCAGCGCACCTACATCGACCTCTCCTCCGGCAAGATACCGTGCCGGCCCCAAACCTCCTCTCACGTCCGTGAGCCACCAGCACCTGCTGCCTCCACGGTCTGTGAGACCCGCGGCCTTTGAGTTGCTAGCTTGAGCCGTTGCGTTAACCCGCCGTGGTTTCTCCTTGCCATTATTGGGTCTCTCCTTGGCCTCGGATCAGTAATGGAGAATTTTGAAGGAATGAAAGAAGAATTGTGTAAGCAGTCCTCCTTAATCAGTGAGGCAGAAATTGAAGTGTCAAGAGGAGATTGTACAGCTGCCTTGCAAGACAAATCTTGAGTACGTGATGGTTTGTGATCAGCAAAAGATGAGGTTGAAACGCGGAGGATATATCTGCCGACTACAAGAGAGATGCGAGTGCAAAATATGGGTTTGCCAAAGGAGACTCATTCACCTCATCTGAGGATTAAAAGAAAGGAGAAGAGAAGGGTCACCCTGTGTGAAGCATCAGACTGTATAATAGCAGTTGATGCGCGCAGACAAACAAGCATGGTGCTGCTCGTCAGTGGCACAGCCAATAAAAAAACCAGGTGATATCCATCCAATTTTATTAAATATAATTGTTTTTCATCAAAAAACAATTACTCCGGTATGTGGTATTTTTTTGCAGGACCATTATTCATTACAAAGGGGTGGCAAAGGGGCAAGCGCCAGCATTATTTTTTCACTAGCGCTCTTCTATGCCTAAATGCTCGACGGGTACATGTGCAAATCGCCCCCGCTACATCAAACATGACGTGGTTGACTCGCCCGTTCGCGCTGGTTTACAAACGTTGTGGCTGATTCACCCGTCCGCACCGGTTTACAACGTCGCGGCCGTCTACCGCGGCTGACCCACCGGTGAGCGATTTCAACTTCATCTAGCGATCATCAATTTCATGGCGGATTATTTCTGGCCTGACACATCAGGTGATATCCATCTAAAATATATTTTATTAGTGCATATTATTTTTGTCAAAGAGCAGTTTATCTTTGCCTTGGTCTGCAATATTGTATGCAGGACAATTATTCATTATAAACATGGTTTATACCATGGGTACGAAGCACGCGCTGTCAACGTCCTGCCCGGTGTTCGTCCGTGCCACATTACACGGTGAATGGACGCGTGCAAGACGCCGCCCTTACGGCCCGGTTTACATCAGCTTGCCGGGACCGTGCCTGCGTTTGACTCGCCCGTCCGAACCGGTTTACAACACCGTGGCCGGTTCATCTGTCCAAGCCACCTCTAATATTGTGGATGTCTCTACCGTCCATTTATTGCGGCCTGGTCTACATCAACATATCAGGCCGCACCTGTCTGCATGAGCTGTTTATTGAGTATGAGCAAGTCACAGCTTGGGTAGCCCGGTTTTCTTTCAACAAAAAGGAGGCAAATTATCATATACTATCAACCGCCGTTTGCATGGACGGCTCAATGGGCAGGCGCACAAGTCGCCGCCACTACAGTTTCGTTAACTTCAAATCGCTAGTTGGAAGGAACCATTGGCCGAGTTGCTGACACGGCTCATACGGGATCATTTATAACCCGCCGCAGTCACCTCAACCTTCTGTGGATTTACATTGTGCTATCAACACCAATGATATACAAGTCATGTCGGTTTATATCATGGTCAAATATGAAGAGTTTCAAGACAACTCCTCGAGTCACCTTGAGACTCGGGGGCTACGATGACATGACTCAGCAAATCTTGCTAGTTTCAGCAAATTTAAGAACCCCAGGACGATGGAGGGAAAGATAACCCGGTCCAGGAGGCTACTGTTACTTGAAGGCCGTCAGAAAATTTCCGGCTTAGAAAGTATATGAAAGTTACAAAATCCCGGCTCAATGAAGAAGATCCGGGTCATCAGAAAGGATTCCGGTTTAAAATCCGACTCAAGGGAAGTCAGTCTCATTGAAGCTCTCAAATATCTGGTTTACAATCCGGTTCAAGGGAAATCTGTTCTCCCACAAAGCTCTGAAGCGCCCAAATCCGGTTTAACAATGTCCGGTTCAAAAAAGGAATTAACTTCTCGTAAGTTCGAGTTTAAAGACCGTCAGGAAATTTCCGGTTGAAAATGAAGATTCCGGTTTAAAATCCGGGTCAAGGGAAAGATGTCTCCCACAAAGCTTTGAAGCTCTCAATATCCGGTTCAAGATCCTTGTTCAAGAAGAATTTATCTCTTGCAAAAAAGTTAAAAATTACCGAAGAGAATCTGCTGCCATGATGCGCGGTTAAAACATGGGTATCCTGCCTTATTGGCCTAACATATTATTGATCACATGGGGGCTTCTGCTTCATAAAGCGGGGTCTCTGTTCTTTTTTACATCATGCATGGTTACACGGAGGTTCTGTCTTAAAGCGGCCTCCGGTTTACCCCTTGAAATTTGCTTTTCAAAAAAGCTTTGTGATATCACTTGGGGCCTTGGTCGTGTCCGAACCAATGCGACACCTTTTGATAGGCGAAAGCCACCAGATCACTTGGGGACATGGTCAAGTCTGAACCAGTCACGCCTCTTGATCGGCCTAAGGCCACAGAGTCACTTGGGGGCTTGGTCGAACCCGAACCATTGCCATGCCACTTGAACGGCATAATGCCACGGTTTCAGTTGGGGACCTGGCTGACTTGAACCATAGCTACACCTATTGGGAGCTTGGTCGTGTCCGACCATGGTAACACCATCTGATCGGCTCAGTAAAGCCTCATTTTTTGCAAACGGTTTTATCATTGCCTTTGTTTCCATATTTTTTTCATAACTGTTATTTGATTTTTGTTGCGTTTTTTAAACCGACAACGTTTTAATCCGGTTCAACTGTCAATTACAAATTGACGGAACACGGTCAAATCTTAATCCGGAGGTCATCTGCCTGGTTTGATTTTCTGTTACCATCCTATTATGGAGTAAACCGGCGTTCATTAACCCGGCTTGACTTTCAATTACAAGTTGTCAATACAGGATCAAGTTATAATCCGGAGACTATCCACCCGGTC
>LR880971.1:804251884-804262043 GCA_904067115.1 Aegilops sharonensis | reverse complement strand
GCGCCCAGCCCTCCAGGGGCTGGTTCCCTGCCCCTTGTGGCCCATGAGGCCCTCCGAGAGGGGTGGCCCCTCCCGATGGACCCCCGGAACCTCTACGGTGGCCCCGGTACAATACCGATATGCCCCCGAAACTTTTCGGTGTCCGTTTGTAAACTTCCCATATATAAATCTTTACATCCGGACCATTCCGGAACTCCTCGTGACGTCCGGGATCTCATCTGGTACTCCGAACAACATTCGGTAATCACATACAAGTCTTCCTAATAACCCTAGCGTCACCGAACCTTAAGTGTGTAGACCCTACGGGTTCGGGAGACATGCAGACATGACCGAGATGACTCTCCGGTCAATAACCAACAACGGGATTTGGACACCCATGTTGGCTCCCACATACTCCTGGATGGTCTCATCGGATGAACCACGATGTCGAGGATTCAAGCAAACCCCGTATACTATTCCCTTTGTCAGACGGTATGTTACTTGCCCGAGATTCGATCGTCGGTATCCCAGTACCTCGTTCAATCTCGTTACCGGCAAGTCACTTTACTCGTACCGTAATGCATGATCCCGTGACAAGACACTTGGTCCCTTTGAGCTCATTATGATGATGCACTACCGAGTGGGCCCAGTGACACCTCTCCGTAATACGGAGTGACAAATCCCAGTCTCAATCCGTGTCAACCCAACAGACACTTTCGGAGATACCTGTAGTGTACCTTTATAGTCACCCAGTTACGTTGTGACGTTTGGTACACCCAAAGCACTCCTACGGTATCCGGGAGTTACATGATCTCATGGTCTAAGGAAGAGATACTTGACATTGGAAAAGCTCTAGCAAAACGAACTACACGATCTTGTGCTATGCTTAGGATTGGGTCTTGTCCATCACATCATTCTCCTAATGATGTGATCCCGTTGTCACCGACATCTAATGTCCATAGTCAGGAGACGATGACTATCTGTTGACCAACGAGCTAGTCAACTAGAGGCTTACTAGGGAGGTATAGTGTTCTATGTATTCACACGTGTATTACGATTTCCGGATAATACAATTATAGCATGAATAAAAGACAATTGTCATGAACAAGGAAATATAATAATAATCCTTTTATTATTGCCTCTAGGGCATATTTCCAACATTCTGGTGTCTAACAGGGGCATTGAGGCTAATGCGGAGAAGATCAAGGCTATCACATCCCTGGCTAAACCGGCGTGTATCAATGACGTTCAAAGACTGGTGGGTCGGATTGCAGCACTGAGCCGGTTTATCAGCCGGTTGGGGGAGAAGGCGATCCCGCTTTATCAGATGATGAAGAAAACAGACAAGTTTGTCTGGAGTAGTGCTGCTGATGCGGCGTTTGAGGATTTGAAGAAGAAGTTGGACGTACCGCCCGTCCTTGCTGCCCCCATTGATAAGGAACCATTGCTGTTATATGTGGCTGCTAACGCCCGAGCTGTCAGCATGGCTGTTGTGGTGGAGCGCAAGGAGGCTGGTAAGGATTATCTGCTTCAACGGCTGGTTTATTATATCAATGAGGTACTTATCGAGTCCAAACAGAGATATCCCCATTGGCAGAAGCTGGTGTATGAAGTGTTTATGGCAAGCCGAAAGCTTAAGCAATATTTTCAGGGCCATCCCATCATTGTGGTCAGTTCCGCTCCATTGGGAGATATCATTTAGAACAAGGAGGCGACTGGCCGGGTTGCTAAGTGGGCTATTGAGCTTGGACCTCACAGGTTAAACTATATGCCTCGCACTGCTATCAAGTCCCAAGTACTCGTGGATTTCATCAATGACTGGACAGAGTTGCAGGCACCGGAGGATAAACCGGATAAGACATACTGACTATATATTCACTTTGATGGATCCAGACAATTGGAGGGCTCGGGGGCTGGAGTTGTTCTTACTTCCCCTCGAGGTGACAAATTTTGTTATGTTCTCTGCTTAATGTTTCCCTATACTAATAATGCAGCTGAGTATGAGGCCTTACTCCATGGTCTGCGGATGGCTAAGGAGATGAACTTAATCCGGGTATGTTGCTTTGGTGACTCCGATTTAGTGGCTCAGCAAGTATCCTGTACGTGGGATTCCAAGGATCCACTCATGGCGGCTTATCGGCGGGAGGTGGACATCATTGCTGGTCACTTCAAGGGTTATCAGGTCGAGCACATTGATCGGCGCAAAAATGAAGCGGCAGACGCTTTAAGCCGGCTCGGATCCCAGCATAAACCGGTGCCGCCTAATGTTTTTCTGGATGTTCTGCATAATCGGTCGGTCAAGATACCAACGGAGGAGGATCTGGCGATTCCTGACCCGGAAGCTCAATTGGTGGTGGTTCTTCATGCTATCCCTAATTGGACATTGCCGTACCTGGCGTACATGAACCAGGGTGAGTTACCAGAGGACGAAGTTTTGGCCAAGCAGATAATCCGGCGGTTTAAGTCCATGACTATTGTCAATGGTGAGTTACACCACTGCAGTGTCTCAGGGGCGTTTCAGCGTTGTGTTTCTTCTGAAGAAGGCTGTGAGATCTTGCGTGAAATCCACGTAGGAGATTTTGGTCATCATGCTGGTTCAAAATCCTTGGTGGCTAAGGCTTTCCGGCACAGTTTTTACTGGTTAACAGCTCATGCTGACGCGGAAGATCTGGTCCGAAAGTGTGACAACTGTCAGAAGTTTGCACGTCAAGCTCATGTTCCGGCTCAGGAGTTGAGGATGATTCCAGTTACCTGGTCGTTCGCAACTTGGGGGCTGGATATGGTTGGGCCTTTTAAGAGGTCCAAGGATAAGAAGACCCACCTCCTGGTGGCGGTTGATAAATTCACCAAGTGGGTGGAGGCAGAGCTAGTGAGCAAGTGTGATGCGGCCACGGCAGTTCAGTTTATGAAAAAGGTGATCTTCCGTTTTGGCTTTCCACACAACATTATAACAGATGATGGCACGAATCTCTCCAAGGGAGCTATGGAAGAGTTCTGTCAACGTGAGCACATCCAGCTTGATGTGTCATCAGTGGCCCACCCCCAATCCAATGGTCAAGCGGATAGAGCTAATCAGGAAATCCTAAAGGGTATCAAGCCCCGGTTATGGTCCCTTTGAAGCGGACGCCGGGTTGTTGGGTGGAGGAGTTGCCTTCTGTTTTATGGAGTATTAATACCACCCCCAATAGATCAACGGTTACACACCCTTCTTCATGGTTTATGGAGCGGAAACAATTCTCCCAAGTGATATTCGCCATGACTCGCCCCGAGTGGCAGCTTACGTTGAAGCGGATAATGAGAGAGCACGCCAGGATGCATTGGACCTATTAGATGAACAACGGGATATTGCGGCAGCTCGCTCGGTGATTTATCAGCAAGACCTGCGGCATTATCACAGCTGCTGGGTTAAAACCAGGACTTTCCAAGAAGGCGACTTGGTGCTCCGGCTCATCCAAGATCAGACTGACATGCATAAGTTGTCTCCACCTTGGGAAGGACCCTTTGTGGTCAGCAAGAATGTGAACAACGGGTCATACTACTCATCGATGTTCGAGAACACAAAGATTCACGCAAGTCAGAGGAGGAGACTCGCCGGCCATGGAATATAGCTCATCTTAGGCCTTACTACACTTGAGCCACAGGCTCCTACTATGTATATATTTTTGATAATGTACATATTATGATCAATAAATAAACCGGCATCCTTGCTAAAGCGGGGCCTCTTCCGTTTCATATGTCTTCTTGGTTACCTGGGAGCTCATGCTTATAAGCGGAGTTTTTCATTAAACAGGCTTATAAAGCCATAACATAGCTTGGGAGCTTCACACCCAAGGGACCAAAGAGAGTCTGTTGCCACGCACAGCTCAAACATAGGTACCCATTGAGCACAGCTCACAATGTTACTTGGGGGCTCTTTGTGCACAACAACAAAGAGTTTGAAAGGACCCTTGTAATAGGCTATCAAGCCAGGCTTGGAAGCTAGGTGTATTCACCTAAAACCCTGGGTTAACCTGCCTTCATCAAGTAAGCCACTCCGTCCAGGTAATCCTGGTATGACCCGCCGAATGTTTGACAAGTCAATCTTATATAGACCCTGAACTTGTCAAAGTTAAAACGATGATTGGTTAATTGGAGGCCCATCTTAAAAGGCTTTGTCAAATGGTTTAACTCAGCGGCCTAGCAGCCCATGAAAAGCCTCGAATTTGGGCCTGGCAGCCCTTGAAAAGCCTCGACTACAAGTTTTTATTTGATTTTTTTTGCAAGTTTTCTTTCCTTTGATAAGGTTTCAAGATAAACCGGCGTCTATTGACCCGGCCTGACTATAAGTCATTACATCAACCCGGTGTTTCTTAACCCGGCGCAGCTTTCAACTATCAGTTGTTAGTACATAATCAATTACGAACCGGTGTTTCTTAACCCGGTCTGGCATTGACTATAAGTCGCCAGGATGATCATCCGGTGTTTATCATAACCCGGCATGACTTATTATATACCAGCATAGCATGGTGGGAGTTATCAACACTCAAGATTTGGGTTATCACCCTTACTACAAATAGTTGGTAAACCAACGATGTGATTCAACATCACATGTATGATATATTTCATATTTTATCTTACAGCCTTGGTTATAAACTCTGGCTTTGTATTGGGTATCATAACCCGTCCGGCGGTAAACCGCCAGGACAATTTTAAGTTTGTCATATGCAGAAAACATGAGTGCGTAGCACTGTTCACGATCATAAGCAGACATGACATATCATGACAGATTAACAATCTCAGGAAAGTGGCTATGCACAATGGCACAGCGGACCAAGTGTTTCAAACTGTGCACGATGGCATAGCAGACCAAGTATTTTGAGCTAGCCTATTATAAGGCGTTTTTACTTCCCAAAAGGATAATTGTTTTTCCTACAGAGGATGGTGCACATATGATAAACCGGTTTCCGGATTATGATTCCTCTTCAGCTTGATGTGAAGGTTGCGGATCGTCCTGCGCCGATTCAACCTCCGCCTCCCCATCCACTGGCTGGAAGTCAATGGTGGCCCAGTCAATTCCACATAAAGCTCGGAAGACAGCTTCATCACTTATAAGATCTGACGGTTCAAGGTCAGGAGCATAAGTAGGCTTACGAGTTGGCGGGATTAGATTTTGGTCTTCATAAACCGACGCAGCAATCCGTCTGTTGTCTGCATCATAGATGGACCAGTGATAAGACAGATCAGTCTCTTCGGCCAGTTTGCTAGCAAGTGGGCGCATTTCCTTTGTCAAAGCTTTAAGGGCATCCTCGTCAAAATCTGACCCATCTTCTTTTTGACTTGGATAGCCATTTGTAATATCCTCTGGATCAAGGTCAGCTATCCAAGCCTTAGCCCGAGTCAGTGCAGATAAAGCGCCAGCCCTTGCAGCAGATCTCTTCATTTCTTCTAGCTGGGCCGGTGTCATGGAGCTTGGCCAATGTATCTTTGATTAAGGTTGGCGCCGGTTTGTTGTATGAAGCAGTGTAGATAACTCGTTGAGCGCCGGTGTATAGTTGCTCAATTAAGGTATAAGAAGCCTTCAACTTCTTGCGCATATTTGAGCCAAGATGGGCGACGCGGCTACCTGCAATGGTTACAATATTGTTGTTAAACCGGCGGTTTCAAGGCTGATGAAGTACGGTTCATTACAAAGCTACTTACCAAAGATAGCAGAAGTCATAGCATTGATCTGCCGCTTTAAACCATTCAGCTCTTCCGCCACCGGTTTAAGGGCCGCTTCAGCATCCTCAGCCTGTTTTAACAGAGTGGCCTTTTCAGTCTCCCAGTCTGCCCGCTCGCCTTTGAAGCCATCCTTCAATTTCTCCATGGCGGTTAATGCGCCCTTTAACTCATCTTTGGCCTTGGAAGTTTCTGCTTGCTGGGACTTGATATTTTCTTGAAGATCGGCGATTTGGGAATCCTTGTTGCTCAAGTCAGCCTGCAAAAGACAGATAATAAAGTTGTTAATACTTTCTCAAAGTCCCAAGCACATAACAAGTTATACACTTGGCACTTGGGGGCTAATGTGGATTGCTTTTATCAACTGGTATTTTAAAGTCCCAAGCACATAACAAGTTATACACTTGGAACTTGGGGGCTAATGCGGATTGCTTTTATCAACTAGTATTTTAAAGTCCCAAGCATACAACAAGTTATATATTTGGCACTTGGGGGCTAATGCATATCGGTTCAATTCAAGGTCATCCAGGTTTTAACAATAAACCCGATCATATTGATAACTGGAGTGAATTTTGGAAGCTACGTTACAAAAGATATACCGGTTCATCCTAAAGGTTTAAACCGGTTTATACGGGTTACAGAAGCAAAATCAAGTTCTCTTACTTCAAGTCCCGGTTCACATTCATATTGATGAACCGGCCCTTGGGGGCTACTGGAGTTAGTGATTGAAGCAGATTCTAAGAGAAAAGGAATTATGCAAAGGAATAAAATGTTTACCTCATATCGCTCTTTCATTAGGTTTACCAAACCGGCTTCATAGTCACGACTTGTATACAACCGGTTCAAATATCCAGAATGCATGTCTTGAGCATTGAGATGGGCATAGCTTGACAAATCAGTCTTCCACTTTCCTTTGTCCACAACAGCAAATTCTTCTTTTGCACTGTGCTTTGACAAAGCGACAGGGTTGCCAGGAGCAGTGTGGCCAAAACCGGTAATCACCATGTCATCGGTCGTGCCCTCACAAATCTTGTCTGCGTTGGACGGTTTAGCAGAGGCTCTTGCTGGGCTTGGTGGATCGGCGGCTGGACTTGGTGGATCGACAGCTGGGCTTGGCGGATCAGCATGATGAGTGTCCTGACCTTGTGGCACCGGATCATCCAGAGCAATATCAGCATCTTGATCAACAGCTTCTGAGGTCCTCTCCGGTTCAATAGCCGGGTTATCATCAGTTGGAGTAGTCAGCTTTGTTGGGGAACGTTGCAGAAAATAAAAAAATTCCTACGGTTTCACCAAGATCCATCTATGAGTTCATCTAGCAACGAGTCATGGGAGAGTGATTGCATCTACATACCACTTGTAGATCGCGTGCGGAAGCGTTCAACGGAACGGGGATGATGGAGTCGTACTCGCCGTGATTCAGATCACCGATGACCTAGTGCTGAACGGACATCACCTCTGTGTTCAACACATGTACGGAGCAGATGGCGTCTCCTCCTTCTTGATCCAGCAATGGGGAAGGAGAGGTTGATGATGATCCAGCAGCACGACCGCGTGGTGGTGGATGCAGCAGAACTCCGGCAGGGCTTCGCTAAGCAACTACGGGAGGAGGAGGAGGTGTTGCAGGGAGGAGGGAGGCGCCAAGGCTTATGGGTGCGGCCACCCCTCCCTCCCCTCCCTTTATATAGGTGCAAGAGAGGGGGGGCGCAGCCTTGCCCCTTCCTCCAAGGAAGGGGTGCGGCCAAGAGGGGGGAGGAGTCCATCCTCCCCTTTTTCTTATATCTTGGCGCATGGGCCTCTTGGGGCTGGTGCCCTTGGCCCGTATAGGCCAAGGCGCACCCCCTACAACCCATGTGGCCCCCCGGGGCAGGTGGAACCCCCCGGTGGACCCCCGGACCCCTTTCGGCACTCTCGGTACAATACCGATAACGCGAGAAACTTTTCCGGCGACCAAAATAAGACTTCCTATATATAAATCTTTACCTCCGGACCATTTCGGAACTCCTCGTGACGTCCGGGATCTCATCCGGGACTCCAAACAACATTGAGTTTTCTGCATACTCATATTCATACAACCCTAGCGTCACCGAACCTTAAGTGTGTAGACCCTACGGGTTCGGGAGACATGCAGACATGACCGAGACGGCTCTCGGGCAATAACCAACAGCGGGATCTGGATACCCATGTTGGCTCCCACATGCTCCTCGATGATATCATCGGATGAACCACGATGTCGAGGATTCAATCAACCCCATATACTATTCCCTTTGTCAATCGGTATTTTACTTGCCCGAGATTTGATCGTCGGTATCCCAATACCTCGTTCAATATCGTTGCCGGCAAGTCACTTTACTCGTACCGTAATGCATGATCCCGTGACCAAACACTTGGTCACTTTGAGCTCATTATGATGATGTACTACCGAGTGGGCCCAGTGATACCTCTCCGTCATACGGAGTGACAAATCCCAGTCTCGATCCGTGTCAACCCAACAGACACTTTTGGAGATACCTGTAATGCACCTTTATAGTCACCCAGTTACGTTGTGACGTTTGGTACACCCAAAGCACTCCTACGGTATCCGGGAGTTACACGATCTCATGGTCTAAGGAAGAGATACTTGACATTGGAAAAGCTCTAGCAAAACGAACTACACGATCTTGTGCTATGCTTAGGATTGGGTCTTGTCCATCACATCATTCTCCTAATGATGTGATCCCGTTATCAATGACATCCAATGTCCATAGTCACAAAACCATGACTATCTGTTAATCAACGAGCTAGTCAACTAGAGGCTTACTAGGGACATGGTGTTGTCTATGTACCCACACATGTATCTGAGTTTCCTTTTAATACAATTATAGCATGGATAATAAACGATTATCGTGAACAAGGAAATATACTAATAACTAATTTATTATTGCCTCTAGGGCATATTTCCAACAGTCTCCCACTTGCACTAGAGTCAATAATCTAGTCCACATCGTCATGTGATTAACACTGATAGGTCACATTGCCATGTGACCAACATCCAAAGAGTTTACTAGTGTCTGTAAACTAGTTCACATCATCATGTGATTAAGACTCAATGAGTTCTGAGGTTTGATCATGTTTTGCTTGTGAGAGAGGTTTTAGTCAACGGGTCTGAACCTTTCAGATCCGTGTGTGCTTTGCAAATTTCTATGTCATATTGTAAACGCTGCTTCCACGCTCCACTTGGAGCTATTCCAAATGGTTGCTCCACTATACGTATCCGGTTTGCTACTCAGAGTCACTCGGATAGGTGTTAAAGCTTGCACCGACGTAACCCTTTACGCCGAACTCTTTATTACCTCCATAATCGAGAAACATGTCCTTATTTACTTCAAGGAAAATTTTGACCGTTGTCCAATGATCCATTCCTGGATCATTCTTGTACCCCTTGACTGACTCATGGCAAGGCACACTTCCGGTGCGGTACACAGCATAGCATACTGTAGAGCCTACGTCTAAGGCATAGGGGACGACCTTCGTCCTTTCTCTCTTTTCTGCCGTGGTCGAGCTTTAAGTCTTAACTTCATACCTGACATCTCAGGCAAGAACTCCTTCTTTGACTGATCCATCTTGAACACCTTCAAGATCATGTCAAGGTATATGCTCATTTGAAAGTACCATTAAGCGGTTTTGATCTATCCCTATAGATCTTGATGCTCAATGTTCAAGTAGCTTAATACAGGTTTTCACTTGAAAAACACTTTTCAAATAACCCTATATGCTTTCCAAAAATTCTACATCATTTCTGATCAACAATATGTCAACAACATATACTCATCAAAAATTCTATAGTGCTCCCACTCACTTCTTTGGAAATACAAGTTTCTCATAAACTTTGTATAAACCCAAAATCTTTGATCATCTTATCAAAGAGTATATTCCAACTCCGAGATGCTTACTCCAGTCCATGGAAGGATCACTGGAGCTAGCATACCTTTCAGCATCCTTAGGATCGAAAAAACCTTTCTGATTGTATCTCATACAACCTTTCCTTACGGAAACTGGTAAGGAAACTCGTTTTGACATCCATCTGCTAGATTTCATAAATGCAGCTAATGCTAACATGATTCCGACGGACTTAAGCATCGCTACGGATGAGAAAATCTCATCGTAGTCAACTTGTGAAAAACTCTTTGCCACAAGTCGAGCTTCATAGACGGTGACATTACCGTCCACGTCCGTCTTCTTCTTAAAAATCCATTTATCTCAATAGCTTGCCGATCATCGGGCAAGTCCACCAAAGTCCATGCTTTGTTCTGATACATGGATCCTATCTCGGATTTCATGGCCTCTAACCATTTGTCGGAATATGGGACCACCATCGCTTCTCCATAGCTCGTAGGTTCATTGTTGTCTAGCAACATGACCTTCAAGACAGGATTACTGTACCACTCTGAAGCAGTACGCATCCTTGTCACCCTACGAGGTACGGTAGTGACTTGATCCGAAG
>LR880971.1:804228268-804239550 GCA_904067115.1 Aegilops sharonensis | reverse complement strand
TGACATTGGAAAAGCTCTAGCAAAACGAACTACACGATCTTGTGCTATGCTTAGGATTGGGTCTTGTCCATCACATCATTCTCCTAATGATGTGATCCCGTTATCAATGACATCCAATGTCCATAGTCAGGAAACCATGACTATCTGTTAATCAACGAGCTAGTCAACTAGAGGCTTACTAGGGACATGGTGTTGTCTATGTACCCACACATGTATCTGAGTTTCCTTTCAATACAATTATAGCATGGATAATAAACGATTATCATGAACAAGGAAATATACTAATAACTAATTTATTATTGCCTCTAGGGCATATTTCCAACAAGCTTGGCCTTTTTACTGAGTCGCGCTTTGGCCCTAAAAAGAACAAATTTAAAGGTCAGTACAATAAACCGGTGTAAGACATAAAAAACCAAATCTGCTATACTTACCCAGGAACGGTCTTGAGGGGAGGCATCTGTGTGGTTGATGAATCTCCAGAGGATGAATTGGAGGTTCCCTGATAATTCGAATCAGACGGATTAAGAGGATTTCTGAAATAACCCGCCTTGGGATAAAGTATATCAAAAGAACAAGAGACCTCTTGGCGACGCTTGCGAACTGGGGAATAGGGTAAACCGGAATAAGTAACTACTTGACCGCTGTGTCGGGTTGTGCGACGGGCTTCATATTGCTGTGTCTTCAAAGAAAAGTGCGGATCCAAATGAGCAAGAGGATGTGAAAGTTTTACTTTCCGGACTTCTTGACGAAGTTTTGGTACTGGCATATGAGCTGAATCAGAGGATAGAACAATTACCTCTGCTTCACCAGCATGGCTAGCTTCCGCATCATCCTGGTAATAGTCATTGTCAATGAGGTGTATGAAAAAAGAACCATGAGAATCAAGTTCTACCTCTGATTCCGGATTATCAAGTTCTTCATGAGGCAGTTCAGCAGCCTCGGCGGTTTTCTTCTTTGTTGGCCTTTTGGTAGCCTTACTCTTGGCGCGAGGTGCTCTCGCCGATTTATCCTGTGCTTTCTTCTTCCAGAATGGATGATCGCCCTATGCAGATGCAGAAAAAAATTATAGAGGAATGATTAAGGCGGAAAGGGTTGAAACAAAATAAGAAAATTCTTATGGCTGGCGGTTCGTTGGATGCATAGAAGGGACTGAGCCCTACTCTACTACATAATTCCACTGGTTCATCAAGCATTTTCTTAACAGCTTCAGTAACTTCATCTTCTGTCAGTTGAATATAAACATGACGTTGAGGATCTTTCAAATCCCTTGTGTACTCGCACATTAAACCGGGGCATCGGCTTAAAGGCAGAACGCTCCAAGATATCGAGTAGCGGACGAAATCAACGCCTGTTAAACCGTTTGCCATGAGGGCTCTGAGTTTTGAGAGCTGTGTGATACGTCTCCAACGTATCTATAATTTTTGATTGTTCCATGCTATTATATTACCTCTTTTGGATGTTTATGGGCTTTATTTTACACATTTATATCATTTTGGGACTAACCTACTAACCGGAGGCCCAGCCCATATTGCTGTTTTTTTTTGCCTATTTCAGTATTTCGAAGAAAAGGAATATCAAACGGAGTCCAAACGGAATGAAACCTTCGGGAGCGTGATTTTTGGAACAAACGTGATCCGGAGAGCTTGGAGTGCAAGTCAAGAAGCTTCCGAGGGCCGCACGAGATAGGGGGCCGCGCCCCCCTGTCTCGTGGGCCCCTCGGGCGGCCACCGACGTACTTCTTCCTCCTATATATACCTACGTACCCTGAAAACATCCAGGAGCACCACGAAACACAATTTCCACCACCGTAACCTTCTGTATCCGCGAGATCCCATCTTGGAGCCTTCGCCGGCACTCTGCCGGAGGGGGAATCAACCACGGAGGGCCTCTACATCAACATCCTTGCCCCTCCGATGAGTTGTGAGTAGTTTACCACAGACCTACGGGTCCATAGTTATTAGCTAGATGGCTTCTTCTCTCTTTTTGGATCTCAATACAATGTTCTCCCCCTCTCTTGTGGAGATCTATTCGATGTAAACTCTTTTTGCGGTGTGTTTGTCGAGATCCGATGAATTGTGGGTTTATGATTAAGTTTATCTATGAATAATATTTGAATCTTCTCTGAATTCTTTTATGTATGATTGAGTTATCTTTGCAAGTCTCTTCGAATTATCAGTTTGGTTTGGCCTACTAGATTGGTCTTTCTTGCCATGGGAGAAGTGCTTAGCTTTGGGTTCAATCTAGCGGTGTTCTTACCCAGTGACAGAAAGGGTTGCAAGACACGTATTGTATTGTTGCCATCGAGGATAACAAGATGGGGTTTATATCATATTGCATGTGTTTATCCCTCTACATCATGCCATCTTGCTTAATGCGTTGCTCTGTTCTTATGAACTTAATACTCTAGATGCATGCTGGATAGCGGTCGATGTGTGGAGTAATAGTAGTAGATGCAGGAAGGAGTCGGTCTACTTGTTATGGACGTGATGCCTATATACATGATCATGCCTAGATGATCTCATAACTATGCGCTTTTCTATCAATTGCTCGACAGTAATTTGTTCACCCACCGTAATACTTATGCTATCTTAAGAGAAGCCTCTAGTGAAACCTATGGCCCCCGGGTCTATCTCTTATCATATTTGCTTTCACTCTACCTTTATTTGGATATTTACTTTTTGCATCTATCTTATAAAATACCAAAAATATATTTATCTTATCATACTATCTTTATTAGATCTCACTTTCGCAAGTGGCCGTGAAGGGATTGACAACCCCTTTATTGCGTTGGTTGCGAGTTCTCAGTTTGTTTGTGTAGGTGCGTGGGACTTTTGAGGAGCCTCCTACTGGATTGATACCTTGGTTCTCAAAACTGAGGGAAATACTTACGCTACACTTTGCTGCATCACCCTCTCCTCTTCGAGGAAAACCAACACAAGCTCAAGACATAGCATTGTGGTGCATAGGTGGATCGTTCCTTGGTAGCCAGTCTCTGAGGGAACGAATGAGTTTTGGTAAGCCGGTATGAGCGATAACCGGCAGAGGATTTTCAGTGTTTGGAGCTGTATTGCGGCAGTAAAACCAAGTTTGGTTCCAGTCCTTGGGGTGGCCATGATGTTTAGCATGAGGGAAGTCAACATCTTTTCTCTTCTGGATTGAAATGCCCCCAAGTTCAGTATTGGGCCCATCTGTAAATTCAGTACGGCGGTTTAATAGAAGAAGTCCTGGAATAATTCTACAGTGGGTTCCCCTTGCAGATAGACTTCGCAGAATACTTGAAAGTTACATATATTGGACACAGAGTTCGGTCCAATATCTTGCGGGTGGAGCTGGAAGCTAGCAAGTACATCACGAAAGAATTTTGATCCAGGTGGGCTGAACCCTCGGTTCAGATGATCAGTAAAAACAACTACTTCCCCATCCTGAGGTTCAGGAGGATTCTCTAAACCGGGGACTCTCCAATGGATGGTTTCCTTCTTTGCTAAAGCGCCAGTCACGACGTACCCAGTCAACTGTTCTTCCGTAACTCGGGAGGGGACCCAATTGCAAGCATAAAACGTCTTGGCCATTTGAACCGAAAGCTGGAAAAGAGGACCAATTCCGGTTTAAAGACAGGAAAGCAAATTGAAACCCATATGTACAATAACCCGGAATTTTATGTCAAGGATGCGTTGGCGGTTTATAAAGAGGGCTAATGGTACCTGACGGATTATCATTTTCTGAAAAGTACAAACCGCCTACAATGGTGCGGAAGTGACAGATCTGAATAATTCCTAAGTGTTGCACAAACAGGTTTTACAAGTTGGTGTGATAATTTCGGATCTACCGCAGTTCTACAAAAGGGGATAAATTTTAAACCTAAAGGTCGCGACAGTAGAAGAACGCATATGCTTGGATGGGATCTCATGCAGTAAAAGGTGGTTTCTGAGGGTGACTAGGGGCACTGAACTATTACCGCTCACCTTTACTATCAGTTTCAGATCAAGCTATGAGATCTAGGAGAGAAAAAGGACGAACAATGAAGAACACTGACGAACAGCGGAACCCTAATGCAGATCTGATATTCGGAAAGAAGAGTACTTACTGATGTTGCGGGGCAGCGGAGGTGTGTCGCAGTTTATCTGGTCAAGAACAGGTTGATGCAGCAGCCTTGTTGGTGCAGACGCGAAGGTCGACGGCGGCGGCGGAGCTCGGGCTCTTCGGTGTCGCGAGGAAGAAGAAGAGATGAAGAGGCAAGGGGGAGAATGGAAAGGACCCCCGGACTTATTTATAAAGTCAAAGGGATAAGTGACAGGCGCGAGAATCAAGCAGCCAAAGATTGGATATCTGACACAGTTGTCGCTTCGGTCTTCGGAGATTAATAAATAAAAGAAGTATTTACATGTTTTTATACAGAGATGATGTCATGATGATTCGCTGCAATCTTAGAAGATGATGTCATGGCGTTTTATCAAGTTCATATGGAGGAGACGTCATGGCGGTTTACAAGAATTATACGAGGATATTCAAGGAGTTTTTTCTAAGTGTTGAAGATTGACACGAACAGGTTCAAATCAATCTGGGGCCTAATGTTGGGGATATAACTACTGAGTATAAACCGCCCAGGAGGGGCCGGTTTATGCTCATCCGTATTGAAGCCCATGAAGACAAGGAAGATGGCGCTTTACTATAGAAGCTTGGAGGCCCAGAGCCCAAGGGCGGTTCAGGGCCCGTAGACATAAACCGTCATGAGATATGGAACTTGTGTTGTAAGTTAGGGAAAGGTAGAAACCGAGCCGGACACGTGTATGAGCCGGCCTCGGTGTTCTGTAAACCACCGGGCGTCAACCTATGTATATACAGGGAGGACCCGGCGGCGGTTCAAGGACAAGAAACAACAACTCGAGAGATAGGTAAAGCGGATTCGCTCCTTACTCATCGAGACCCCATCAATTCCACCACAACTGGATCGTAGGCTTTTACCTTCATCGAAGGGGCCGAACCAGTATAAACTCCCCATGTCCTTTGTCCGGTTTGACCCCTTTTTGCTAATCTCGTTGCGATGGCTCCACGACTAAGTCCTCTCACTAGGACATCTGACGTGTTAATTCCACGACAAGATGGTTATACAAGTGCAAAATAGACGGTAGATATAGGTTTTTGTAATCTGAAAATATAAAAACAGCAAGGTAGCAAGTGGTAAAAGTGAGCGAAAACGGTATTGCAATGCTAGGAAACAAGGCCTAGGGTTCATACTTTCACTAGTGCAAGTTCTCTCAACAATAATAACATAATTAGATCATATAGCAATCCCTCAACGTGCAACAAAGAGTAACTCCAAAGTCACTAATAGCGGAGAACAAACGAAGAGATTGTTGTAGGGTACGAAACCACCTCAAAGTTATTCTTTCAGATCAATTCATTGGGCTATTCCTATAAGTGTCACAAACAACCCTAGAGTTCACAGGAAAATAACACCTTAAGACACACATCAACCAAAACCCTCATGTCACCTAGATACTCCAATGTCACCACAAGTATCCGCGGGTTTGATTATATGATATGCATCACACAATCTCAGATTCATCTATTCAAACCAACACAAAGATCTTCAAAGAGTGCCCCAAAGTTTCTACCGGAGAGTCAAGACGAAAACGTGTGCCAACCCCTATGCATAAGTTCACAAGGTCACTGAACCTTCAAGGATCACCAAAACATACATCAATTAGATCACGTGAATATCCCATTGTCACCACAAATAAGCACATGCAAGACATACATCAAGTGTTCTCAAATCCTTAAAGACTCAATCCGATAAGATAACTTCAAAGGGAAAACTCAATCCATTACTAGAATATAGAGGGGGAGAAACATCATATGATCCAACTATATTAGCAAAGCTCGCGATACATCAAGATCTGCCATATCAAGAACACGAGAGAGAGAGAGAGAGAGAGAGAGAGAGAGAGAGAGAGATCAAACAAATAGCTACTGGTACATACCCTCAGCCCCGAGGGTGAACTACTCCCTCCTCGTCATGGAGAGTGCCGGGATGTTGAAGATGGCCATCGGTGATGGATCCCCCCTCGGGCAGGGTGCCGGAACAGGGTTCCGATTGGTTTTTGGTGGCTATAGAGGCTTGCGGCGGCGGAACTCTCGATCTAGGTTTCTTTTCGGGGGTTTCTGTATTTATAGGAATTTTTGGCGTCGGTTTCACATCAGGGGGGTCTCCGAGTCAGCCACGAGGTAGGGGGGCGCGCCCTCCACCCTCACGGATGACTCGGGACTCTTCTGGCCCAACTCTTTTGCTTCGGGGGCTTCTTCTGGTCCATAAAAAATAACCGGAAATTTTCAGCTCGTTTGGACCCCGTTTGATATTCCTTTTCTGTAAAACTCAAAAACAAGGAAAAACAGAAACTGACACTGGGCTCTAGGTTAATAGGTTAGTCCCAAAAATCATATAAAATAGCATATAAATGCATATAAAACATCCAAGATGGATAACATAATAGAATGGAACAATAAAAAATTATAGATACGTTGGAGACATATCAAACATCCCCAAGCTTAATTCCTTCTCGTCCTCGAGTAGGTTAATGATAAAAACAGAATTTTTACTATGGAATGCTACCTAACATATTTATCAATGTAATCTTCTCTATTATGGCAAGAATATTCAGATCCATAAGATTCAAAACAAAAGTTTAGTATTGACATAAAAATGATAATACTTCAAGCATACTAACAAGGCAATTATGTCTTCTCAAAATAACATGGCCAAAGAAAGCTTATCCCTACAAAATCATATAGTCTGGCTATGCTCCATCTTCATCACACAAAATATTCAAATCACGCACAACCCCGGTTTCAGCCAAGCAATTGTTTCATACTTTAGTATTCTCAAACTTTTTCAACTTTCATGCAATACATGAGCGCGAGCCATGGACATAGCACTATGGTGGAAGAGAATATGGTGGTTGTGGAGAAGACAAAAAGAGGGAGATAGTCTCACATCAACTAGGAGTATCAACGGGCTATGGAGATGCCCATCAATAGATATCAATGTGAGTGAGTAGGGATTGCCATGCAACGGATGCACTACAGGTATAAGTGTATGAAAGCTCAAAAAGAAACTAAGTGGGTGTGCATCCAACTTGCTTGCTCATGAACACCTAGGGCGATTTGAGGAAGCCCATCATTGGAATATACAAGCCAAGTTCTATAATGAAAAATTCCCACTAGTATATGAAAGTGACAACATAGAAGACTCTCTATCATGAAGATCATGGTGCTACTTTGAAGCACAAGTGTGGCAAAAGGATAGTAATATCGCCCCTTCTCTCTTCTTCTCTCTTTTTTTGGTTTTTTTGGGCCCTCTCTTTTTTTGCCTCTTTTTTTATTTTTTTTTATTTTTTTCGTCTGAAGTCTCATCCCGACTTGTGGGGGAATCATAGTCTCCATCATCCTTTCCTCACTGTGACAATGCTCTAATAATGAAGATCATCACACTTCTATTTACTTACAATTCAAGAATTACAACTCGATGCTTAGAACAAAATATGACTCTATGTGAATGCCTCCGGCGGTGTACCGGGATGTGCAATCAATCAAGAGTGACATGTATGAAAGAATTATGAAAGGTGGCTTTGCCACAAATACGATGTCAACTACATGATCATGCAAAGCAATATGACAATGATGAAGCGTGTCATAATAAACGGAACAGTGGAAAGTTGCAGGGCAATATATCTCGGAATGGATATGGAAATGCCATAATAGGTAGGTATAGTGGTTGTTTTGAGGAAGGTACGGTGGGTGTAAGGTACCGGCTAGAGTTGCACGGTACAAGAGAGGCTAGCAATGATGGAAGGGCGAGAGTGCGTATAATCCATGGACTCAACATTAGTCATAAAGAACTCACATACTTATTGCAAAAATCTATTAGTTATCGAAACGAAGTACTACCCGCATGCTCCTAGGGAAAGGTTTGGTAGGAGTTAACCATCGCGCGATCCCGACCTCCACACAAAGGATGACAATCAATAAATAAATCATGCTCCAACTTCATCACATAACGGTTCACCATACGTGCATGCTACGGGAATCACAAACTTTAACACAAGTATTTCTCAAATTCATAATTACTCCACTAGCATGACTTTAATATCACCATCTTCATATCTCAAAACAATCATAAAGAATCAAACTTCTCATAGTATTCAATGCTTTTTATATGAAAGTTTTTATTATATCCCTCTTGGATGCCTATCATATTAGGACTAAATTTATAACCCAAGAAAATTACCATGCTGTTCTAAAGACTCTCAAAATAATATAAGTGAAGCATGAGAGTTCATCAATTTCTTCAAAATAAAACCACCGCCGTGCTCTAAAAAGATATAAGTGAAGCACTAGAGCAAATGACAAACTACTCCAAAAGATATATGTGAAGATCAATGAGTAGTTGAATAATTATGTAACTATGGGAAGACTCTCTAACATTTAAGAATTTCAGATCTTGGGCTATTATTAAACAGCAAGCAAAACAAAATAAAATAAAATGATGCTCCAAGCAAAACACATATCATGTGGTGAATAAAAATATAGCTCCAAGTAAAGTTACCGATGAACGTAGACGAAAGAGGGGATGCCCAAGATTAGGCTCTTGGTTGTCCTTGAATATTACCTTGGGGTTCCTTGGGCATCCCCAAGTTTAGGCTCTTGCCACTCCTTGTTCCATAGTCCATCGAATCTTTACCCAAAACTTGAAAACTTCACAACACAAAACTCAACAGAAAACTCGTAAGCTCCGTTAGTATAAGAAAATAAATCACCACTTAGGTATTGTTGTGAACTCATTATTTATTTATATTGGTGTTATATATAATGTATTCCAACTTCTCCATGGTTCATACCCTCCGATACTACTCATAGATTCATCAAAATAAGCAAACACCACATACAAACAGAATCTGTCAAAAACAGAACACTCTGTAGTAATCTGTAACTCTCGAATATTTATGTAACTCCAAAAATCCATACAAATTAGGGAAACCTGAGAAATTTCTGTAACAATCCAGAGAAAAAAGAATCAGATCAAAATCACGTTTCTGTGAATTATCAAAACTAATTTCTTGAGCGCAAAAGTTTCTGATTTTCAGCAGGATCAAAACAGCTATCACCGTAAGCTATCCTAAAGGCTTTACTTGGCACTTTATTGAAACAAAAATTATAAAATATGATTACTACAGTAGAATAATCATGTGAACACACAAAAACAGTAAGAGTAAATATTGGGTTGTCTCTCAACAAGCGCTTTTCTTTAATGCCTTTCCAACTAGGCATGATGATTTTAATGATGCTCGCATAAAAGATAAGAACTGAAACACAAAAAGAGCATCATGAAGCATATGACTAGCACATTTAAGTCTAACCTACTTCCTATGCCTAGGGATTTTGTGAGCAAACAATTCACGGAAACAAGAATCAACTAGCATAGGAAAACAAAACAAGCGTAGCTTCAAGATTTTCAACACATAGCTAGAGAGGAAACTTGATATTAGTGCAATTCCCACAAGCATATATTCCTCCCTCTTAATAATTTTCAGTAGCATCATTAATGAATTCAATAATATAACCATCACATAAAGCACTATTTTCATGATGCATAAGCATAAAAATTTTATTACTCTCCACATAAGCAAATTTCTTCCCATTCGGAATAGTGGGAGCAAACTCAACAAAATAACTATCATGTGAGGCATAATCCAATTGAAAATTAAAATCATGATGACAAGTTTCATGGTTATCATTATTCTTTATAGCATACATGTCATCACAATATTCATCATAGATAGCAACTTTGTTCTCATAATCAATTCGAACCTCTTCCGAAATAGTGGATACATCACTAAATAAAGTCACGACCTCTGCGTATCCACTTGCATAATTATCACAATAAGATTCAACACCCTCCAAAATAGTGGGATCATTACTTCCTAAAGTTGACACTCTTCCAAACCCACTTTCATCAACATAATCATCATAAATAGGAGGCATGCTTTCATCATAATAAATATTCTCATCAAAACTTGGGGGACTAAAAATATCATCTTCATAAAATATAGCATCCCCAATCTTGTGGCTTTGCATATCATTAGCATCATGGATATTCAAGGAATTCATACTAACAACATTGCAATCATACTCATCATTCAAAATTTGTATGCCAAACAATTTATTGCATTCTTCCTCTAGCAATTGAGCACAATTATCGGAATCCTTATTTTCACGAAAGACGTTAAAAAAGAAGCATATGAGGCACCCTCAATTGCATTTTTTTGTTTTCTTTTATAGACTAAACTAGTGATAAAACAAGAAACTAAAATATTCAATTGCAAGATCTAAAGATATACCTTCAAGCACTAACCTCCCCGGCAACGGTGCCAGAAAAGAGCTTGATCTCTACTACACAACCTTCTTCTTGTAGATGTTGTTGGGCCTCCAAGTGCAGAGGTTTGTAGGACAGTAGCAAATTTCCCTCAAGTGGATGGCCTAAGGTTTACCAATCCGTGGGAGGCATAGGATGAAGATGGTGTCTCTCAAACAACCCTGCAACCAAATAACAACGCTTGTGTCCCCAACACACCCAATACAATCGTAAATTGTATAGGCGCACTAGTTCGGCGAAGAGATGGTGATACAAGTGCAATATGGACGGTAGATATAGGTTTTTGTAATATGAAAATATAAAAACAGCAAGGTAGCAAGTGGTAAAAGTGAGCGAAAACGGTATTGCAATGCTTTCACTAGTGCAAGTTCTCTCAACAATAATAACATAATTAGATCATATAACAATACCTCAATGTGCAACAAAGAGTAACTCCAAAGTCACTAATAGCGGAGAACAAATGAAGAGATTATTGTAGGTATGAAACCACATCAAAGTTATTCTTTCCGATCAATTCATTGGGCTATTCCTATAAGTGTCACAAACAACCCTAGAGTTCGTAGTAAAATAACACCTTAAGACACACATCAACCAAAACCCTAATGTCACCGAGATACTCCAATGTGACCACAAGTATCCGTGGGTATGATTATACGATATGCGTCACACAATCTCAGATTCATCTATTCAAACCAACACAAAGATCTTCAAAGAGTGCCCCAAAGTTTCTACCGGAGAGTCAAGACGAAAACGTGTGCCAACCCCTATGCATAAGTTCACAAGGTCACTGAACCCGCAAGGATCACCAAAACATACATCAAGTAGATCACGTGAATATCCCATTGTCACCACA
>LR880971.1:804211372-804228168 GCA_904067115.1 Aegilops sharonensis | reverse complement strand
AAGTGTCACAAACAACCCTAGAGTTCGTAGTAAAATAACACCTTAAGACACACATCAACCAAAACCCTAATGTCACCGAGATACTCCAATGTGACCACAAGTATCCGTGGGTATGATTATACGATATGCGTCACACAATCTCAGATTCATCTATTCAAACCAACACAAAGATCTTCAAAGAGTGCCCCAAAGTTTCTACCGGAGAGTCAAGACGAAAACGTGTGCCAACCCCTATGCATAAGTTCACAAGGTCACTGAACCCGCAAGGATCACCAAAACATACATCAAGTAGATCACGTGAATATCCCATTGTCACCACAAATAAGCACATGCAAGACATAGATCAAGTGTTCTCAAATCCTCAAAGACTCAATCCAATAAGATAACTTCAAAGGGAAAACTCAATCCATTACAAGAAGATAGAGGGGGAGAAACATTATATAATCCAACTATAATAGTAAAGCTCGCGACACATCAAGATCGTGCCATATCAAGAACACGAGAGAGAGAGAGAGAGAGAGAGAGAGAGAGAGAGAGAGAGAGAGAGAGAGAGAGATCAAACCAATAGCTACTGGTACATACCCTCAGCCCCGAGGGTGAACTACTCCCTCCTCGTCATGGAGAGCGCCTGGAAGATAAATATGGCCACCGGTGATGGATCCCCCCTCCGGCAGGGTGCCGGAACAGGGTCCCGATTGATTTTTGGTGGCTACAGAGGCTTGCTGAGGCGGAACTCCCGATCTAGGTTTCTTTTCGGGGGTTTCTGTATTTATAGGAATTTTTGGCGTCGGTTTCACGTCACGGGGGTCTCCGAGTCAGCCACGAGGTAGGGGGCGCGCCCTACATCCTCATGGATGACTCGGGACTCTTCTGGCCCAACTCTTTTGCTTCGGGGGCCTCTTCTGGTCCATAAAAAATCATCGGGAATTTTCAGCTCGTTTGGACCCCGTTTGATATTCCTTTTCTGTAAAACTCAAAAACAAGGAAAAAACAGAAACTGGCACTGGGCTCTAGGTTAATAGGTTAGTCCCAAAAATCATATAAAATAACATATAAATGCATATAAAATATCCAAGATGGATAATATAATAGCATGGAACAATAAAAAATTATAGGTACGTTGGAGACATATGAAGCGCCACGGATGCGGTCAGCCCATCCTAAGCGGCCACGTGCTGGTCTCTGTGATGTCCCCGCAGTGCACGTCGTATATGACAGTGGCTTACAAGTCACCGGAGTGCCCCATTGAGAAACAATGCATATGAATTCCGGCGTGCCTGAGGTGTGCGCAGGTTTGATCATATCCAACAGCCGCGCTATGCGCGGTGCACTAAAAACCCATTTGCAGCGCGCGGATCACCTGTTTTTGCACGGCGGGGTGCGTTTGCTTCAGCGGCCGCTGCAAATTTCAGCACGCACAAGCCACGGCAAAAAACTGGGCACGTGCTCTTGCATAAACAACATATGCACTCCGAACTAATATAAAAAATATATGCATAGATTAAAATAGATAAAAAACGATACATAGATATTTCACAATGCCTACATAGTTCATAATAGCATTGATAGATAAAAAAACTAGTGCAACACGATAAAAAAACTACGGTGCAACTAGATAAAACTACGGTGCAACTAGAACCTACTCCAAGTCATCGTTCTTGCTTGTGTTGTCCGAGGTATCGAGCCACGCGTCTTCCCGACGAGAATCGTTTCTCGTCTGAGTCAAAGAATGACTCCCCACATGCGTTAACGCGATCGCACTGTGATATGGCCAGTGCCTTCCGCCGACGTCTGTCCGCCCACTCCGCGCGGCGCCTTGCCGTCCTCTCCGCCCAGAAGGCGTTCTCTTCGGCGATGTCCTGCGGGTAGCACTGGCGCCACTCCGCCATGGCTCGCTCGTCCTCCTCGGCGATGAGGAGGCGGCGCTGCCACCGACGGTGTTCCTCGCGGTCCTGTTCTGTTATAATACGAGGCGGAGGGGCGATAGCCTGCGCCTGCTCGTACGTTCGAACGTCCTGAAAGTTCATCTGCGCGCGAGGCCTCTGGAGGCGCCACATCGCCGCGTCATACGCACGGGCCGCCTCGTGCGCGGTCTCGAAGCCGAGGCCGAGGCGGACGTCGCCGGACCAAATCTCAGCGTAGAAGGCGCCGGAGGGGCGCTCGCGGACGCCGCTGTAGCCCGAAGATCCCCGACGGCGCGACAGCATGGTGGCGCGGTGGTGGCATGTCGGTGGCGGGCCGAGGAAGCAGCAGAGGAAGCAGAGGAAGGGGGAGAGAGCGCGTGGCAATGTGGATAGCGATGGGAGGCCGCGTGGCGGACACAACAATTTATAGGCACGCCGAAAACGGTGCGCCAAATCTAACGCGCGACCTACCGCTTTTTTCCCGCGCGCGCTATCTTTTCCCGCACGCCCGAGTTTCCCGCCTCCGTTGAAGCATGCAAAAATGTCTCGCGTGCGTTAAAATGGTAGTTTACCGCGCGCGGGGGTTTTTGCCGCCGGAGATGCTCTAAGTTGGTTACCACATATATGAGTGTTTGGTGCTAGATCTTTTAGCTACTACTTATCTAGGCGCATCGGGCAGACGGAATCAATCGGCCGTAGCAGTTGAGCCGCCGGCCGACGGGTGCGCGTGCGTGTTCGCATTTGGAGCTTGTCTTCCGCACTAGAGCAACTCTAGCTGACCCCGCAAAAATTTAACCCGCAAAACGCGTTTGCGGTTTAACGAAGATTGTGTTTGCGGGTCGAAAACTATCGCGGCCGAACAGAAACCGTATCTAAAACTGCATAATTTAAAAAAACACTTTCGCAGGAGAAATTGCACCTTGTTGATGCGAGTAGTTCATCACATGCTACATAGATTTTATATGATCAACACACTACAAACATAGTTCATACTACATACTACGTTAATACTAGTACTAGAGGGGGTCGGATCTGACGGCGGCGAGGTCACAACAAATGGACGACGCCATGGAGGAGAAGGATGCTCAATCCTCCTCGTCGGAGCTGCAGAGGTCGATGTACTTTTCCCTCTGCTCCTCGCGGATGCGGCGCCACTCCTCATCCTTCTCCTTGGCGGCGAGGTTGGCGGCGACCGCCTGCCGCCACTCGAGGTCTTCGAGCTCCTCGGCGTGGCGCCGGCGCTCCGCATCCTCGCGCACGCTCCGCTTGGCGATGGCGGCCGCAATGGCGTCGACGTAGTCTTCCGGCCCGACGACTCCGCGGCGGCCAAGCGGAGCGGGCTCCTCGGGCTCCTCCTTGACGGGGACGAAGTCGAACTCGTCCGGCTCCTCCTCGTCCTCCGACCACTCCCTCTTCATGGGGAGAAGGCCCGCGCCAGAGGAGGAGGAGCTCCCGGCGTACGAATATCTCACGGAGGAGAAGTACGCGCGCCGGCGGTCGTACTCCTCCGTCTCGCTCCGCCGGAAGCTCGCCGGCGGCGACAGGCCGCGGTTGGTCCACTTTCGGGCCCCGCGCTTCCTCGCGTCGTCCGCCCGGATGCGCCGCTCGCACTCCGGGTCGCTTCCGCCGCCGGATCTGCTGCCGGAGCCGCGTCCGAAGCTCCACATGCGGTCCCGCATGGCGGCTGGAGGCGGGGAGGTGGTCGCCGGCGGCGAGAAATGTGGAGAAGGGGGTGGGGAATCGCGTGGCTCGGCGGCGGCAGTGGATAGGGTTTCGACCCGCAAACGAGCCGCGGAACTGTAGATATAGCGGTCGGGGCATGCGGTTTACGGGCCGCGGAAAAAAAATTTGCGGGCGGGGCGAGTATGCGGGCTCTGTTCTGGCCGGAAAATTGGGCCGAGCCCGCATACTCGCCGGATGTTTGCGGGTTTGCTTGTTTTGTGGGGTCTGCTAGAGTTGCTCTTACCTACTATGGCCAGCCACGAGGAGGTCCTATACGCGTTCCTCCTTGAGGGCCTCGTCTTAACCGCGGCGGCTCGGCGGGCAGATGTGTGCGCCATGACATGCAGCTAGGGAACCGGATCCTCTAACATAGAGAAAGAAAATCACGGATTTACTGTAGATATAAATAATTTAAAATTAATTTTAGTTCACCATCAACTTATTTGTGTGTAATTATTATAAATATACACAGTAGATCATCAATTTGCAAATTAATTTGAGTTATTTTAGCCTTAATCATATGAATAGAAAGAAGTTAGGGTACTGCAACTTCTCTAACTTTCCTTCTCAATATTAGAGGATCCGGTTCCTGCAGCTAGCTCGTCACCATGCTTGAAGACACAGCGACATGTTAGAGGATCCGGTTCCTGCAGCTAGCTCGTCACGATGCTCGAGGACACAGCTGTCGCAGTTTCTCGGGAGAGAGAGATTGGGGATGAATATGACATGTGGGTCCATGCAGTCAGTGAGATTAAAGTGTGATCCCGGCCGGGATAGCTGGTTTCCTAGCGCGTCAAACTGGTCCAGAAAGGTTCGGGGTTGAGATTGACCGAGATCAATAACTACAGAGTACATATTTCAGCGATTTGGAGACAAGGGTTTATTTGTGAGCAGCTCTATGACCTCAGGGTTTAAAATAGACTTTACCCCCTGAGCATCTCTCAAGTCTGAAGTATGAACCTTCCTCGTGCTGTTCCAACCTCGGTTTCCTCACTCTCACTCATGATTACAACAAAGAAAACTGTGGTGAACGGGGAGCAGGCAGTGGTGATGCTTTTTGACTTGGCACGGCACAACAAAGACAAAAGGTGAAAAGCAGCGGCCGGGTTACGATGCCACTACTGTTGTGAACCTTTCCTCTTCCTCTGTCTGAACCCCTCTCTGCCTTTTCTCACTCTCACTCACTCACTGCTGCTGCATCTCAACCAGCTGCTGTCCTCTCCATCATCCCCTGATAGTTGCTTCCCCGGTTCCGCCGGCCGGGATCGGGCGATGGAGGCGGTGGAAGACACCATGTTGGAGGCCGCGATTGGGTGGCTCGCAGACACCATCCTTGCAAACCTCCCAGCCGGCGGCAAGCTGGATTCCTGGATCCGCCAAGCTGGCCTCGGCAACGACATCAGGATGCTCAAGTCCGAGGTCGAGGCTGTGGAGATGGTGGTCTCTGCTGTGCAAGGGAGGGCGGCCGGGAACAAGCCGCTGGCCAGATCTCTGGCAGCCGTCAAGGAGCTGCTCTACGACGCCGACGATGTGGTCGACGAGCTCGACAGGCTCCAGCAGCACCAGCTCCAGCCAGGTAATTTTGGTATCTGCTGAATTGCTTGCTAATTGGCAGTTCCCTTTTTTTTCTTTTTATTTACGTCAGGCACGACTATGCTGAATATCTGGTCCACTTTCTCTTCTGCCTGCCTTAGAGACACTGCTCCAAACGGATGGAACGCAACAAACCGTTGAGAATTCTAGAGAAAATACTGATGACGTACAGGGTAGCGGCAATAACAGGTTACGGTCCGAGGTATGGGATCAATTTGAAATCACAGCTTTTCTTGAACAAACCGGAGGACCTTCGCCTTCCATAGCAAGATGCAAGCGCTGCCAAACAGAGCTTATGTGCGGAACCAAGAATGGGACATCAGTTTTGCGCAAACATCTCATCACCAAAGGTTGTAGCAACAAACGTGGAGCAACTGCCCCTTCTTCTAGGTACCTAGATTATTTATTTTTCTGCATCGCACCTGCACACTTTTTGCGATGTTTTCTAATACACATGTGCTTAAGAGTATATTAATGTTCTTCACTGCTAATGCATGGTCTGTTTCTCATTGCAGCACTGCTGGTGCTACTACGATTCCTACGCATGTTGCAGCTGGTAATTTGTCTAGCAGAAAAAGGATGAGAATCGATCAGGACTCAACACACATCACCGCAGCAAACCCAAACGGTTGGAATAAGGGTGCATTTTCTGAAAGGATACAAGACATCACTAGTCAGCTGCAAGCCAGGCGAGAGGCTATTACAGGGCTTCTCAAGATACTTGGGCCAGACTCAGGTGTTGCAAGTTCAAATCACTGTCAGAGTACTATCTCAGATCCACGCCGAAGAACATCAAGTCTTCTTCAAGGGAAAGTGTATGGAAGAGCTCAAGGAAGGGCATCCATAAAAAAGTTGATAAAAAAACACAAATCAACTGCGGGTGTCACTGTTCTGCCTATTGTAGGCATCGGAGGAGTTGGGAAGACAGCTCTCGCTCAGCTTGTATACAATGACCCAGCTTTGGAAAGTCAATTTGATCACAAGATATGGATCTGGATGTCTAACAACTTTGATGAAATTAGACTCACAAGAGAGATGTTAGATTGCATCTCCCAAAAAACACATGATGGCATATGCAGCTTTCCCAAGCTTCAGGAGACCTTGAAGGGTTGTATTAAATCAAAGAGGGTTCTACTTATTTTAGATGATGTTTGGGATGACATGGATCACTGCCGATGGAACCAACTATTAGCTCCTTTCAAATCTGACAATGCAAAGGGCAATATGATAATAGTGACAACTAGAAAACCGTCTATTGCAGAGAGTAGAGGTACAACTGGACCAATTAACTTAGGTGGTTTGAAAAAGGACAATTTTTGGCAATTGTTTAAATCATGCGCGTTTGGGGATGAGAATTACGAAGCGCAAGCAAGTCTAAGTGACTTAGGACAGGAAATAGCACAAAAATTAAAAGGAAACCCATTAGCAGCACAAACTGCTGGGGCACTATTAAGACAACATCTTACTGTGGATCATTGGAGTAACATTCTGAACACTGAAGCTTGGAAATCCCTGCAACACACTGGTGGCATCATGTCTTCTTTGAAGCTTTCCTATGATGAGCTGCCCTACCCTGTACAGCAATGCTGGTCATATTGTTCTATATTCCTCTACGGTGATGAATTTCTTGCCGAAGAGCTAGTTCATCTTTGGATTTCACAGGGATTTGTGAAGCGTGATCATTCAAGTAAGAGTTTGGAGGAGATTGGATGGTACTATCTGACTTACTTGGTGAACCTGGGCTTGTTTGAGCAGGTTGAAAGATATATATTCCCTTTTGATGGTGTAACTAAAACTGGATATGCTATGTGTGGCCTGATGCATGATTTTGCAAGGCTAGTTTCGAAAACTGAGTGCGCGGCTTTGGATGGTTTGCAGTGCAATGACATTTTGCCAACCGTACACCATTTGTCTATAGTAACCACTTCTGTATATCGGTGGGATGATCAGACTGGGAACATACCTCGTAGTGAGAAGTTTGAATTTCTTTTGCAAAATATAGCCACACCAGTGAGAAAGTTGAGGACACTGGTGTTAATTGGGAACTATGACTCCTTTTTCTTCAAAGCATTCCATGATGAATTTGAAAAGGCACATAATCTGCGTCTACTGCAAATGTCTGCAACATCTGCTGATTTTAATTCCTTCATGTGTAGCTTGGCAAATCCTACACGTCTCCGGTATCTAAAACTTGTGGATACTCATACTGAGCAGAAGACTTTGCCTCATGTTTTGAGCAAGTTTTGCCATCTTCAAGTATTGGATGTGTTCATTGTGTTGCATACGGTTCATCTAGAGGATTGTGGAGAATGGAGAATAATTTCATCTCTAGAAATGCTTCGATTTCTTAAACGGTTGAAGTTGAGGAGCATGCGGAGAGTAAGAGAATTATCATTTCCGTCATTGGAGGAGCTGGTTTTAGATGGAATGACAGATTTACAGAGATGTTCCTGTCTTTCCATGGGGGATATGAGGTCTAGTTTAAGGGTGCTGGAGATCCAGAGTTGCCCTGCACTTGAGGTGTTTGATCTGTTTCGGAAATATCATAACTACGAAATTGAGCGTAAGCCATGGTTGCCGAGTCTGAGGAAACTCATCATGTTCAGGTGTCCTCATTTGCAAGTGCAGATCCCTCTTCCGCCTTCAGCCACATTTTCTGAACTATTAATCACCAGAGTTTCAACAATTATGGAAATAGAGGGATCTTCCATGGGAAGATTAATTTGCAGAAAGAGTCTTTTCCATGAGATGATGGTACTCAATGACAAAAGTTTGGCTTTCAATAATCTTAAGGATATCAAATACTTGGAGATATTGTCGGGCAGAGGCCTAACATCTATTTCATTTAAAGGATTAAGTCAGCTCATCTCTTTAAAGAGTTTGAAAATTGGGTACTGCAGTGAAATTTTCTTTTCGGATGATGCGCCAGAGCAGACCCATGAAGACATGATAACTGCAAATGATGCTGCTCTCCCGGCTCTTGAAAGTCTCTGTATTAAAGAATGTGGAATAACAAGGAGGTGGCTATCTCTGATTCTGCGACATTCCCCAGCCCTGAAGAAGTTGCATTTATCTGACTGCTCGCAGTTGAAACAATTATTAAACATAGAAGAAGGAAATACTCAATCAAACCTTCTCGAGGCTTCGTCATCAGGGTATCTATGTGAAGCGTCAACAGGATATGCAGATGACACACGGCCAAGCTCAGATGTAGACGGACTCGTGCACATTCCGTTGAATATTAGAAGGATATCAATTAAGAATTGCCCTCATCTAATATTTGACGGGAGTAGGGAAGACTGCCAAGAAAACGGCAGATGTCTCCTCCCGCAATCACTTGAAGATCTTGATCTTGATGGGTTATTTTGTCCCCGAAAAGCTCTGTGGCCCTGCTTTGTGGAAAATCTCACCTGCCTCAAAAAATTAAATGTAAGGAGCGGAAGTTTGGAATGTCTAAAACTGGATTCTTGTACGGCCTTGGAAGAATTGGAAATTAGTTGTAAACAGCTCGTCGCATTACAGGGCATGCGATCGCTTGGAACCCTCAGGTCTTTGGTATTAGATGGAAGCTCAAGATTATTGGAATCGCTGCAGCTGCATTCCTGCACAGCGCTGGAACATTTGGAAATTGGTTGGTGTAGTTTGCTCGTCACATTAGAAGGCTTGCAATCCCTCGTGAACCTCAAGCATTTGAAAATATGCCAGTCCCCTGCCGCTGACTTCTCTCTCCTTAACACGTCATTCTGCAAGGGCCTCACCTGCCTCCGAAGCCTAACGCTTATTCTTCCGGATGCAACGAGACTAACAGATGAGCAAGAGAGCGCGCTTCAGCTCTTCAGGTCCCTTCAAGAGCTCCACTTTGAATATTGTGAGTATCTCGTAGATCTTCCTGCGGGGCTGCACGGCCTCCTTTCCCTCAAGACGTTGAAGATCATAGATTGTGGTCGCATCTCAAGGCTTCCAAAGGAGGGCCTCCCTCCTTCACTGGAAGAACTGGAGATCTACAAATGCAGTGCCGAGTTATCAAAACAATGCAGATCGCTAGCAACAAACAAGCTAGAGGTTAAAATTGATTGGGACTATGTGGACTGATTGCCGAGTATGTTTCTAAGGTATACTTCTACCATATACCCAATTATTTTTTAACTAAACACCAAAACCGTACAATTATGTGCTATTGGAGGGGTTGCCCAGGCCACCCCTGATCAGGGCCACCTGTTACAGTACTTATATTTTATTAGAAGTGGGGGGATGCTTAACGTATTTTTCTTGTGATATGAACAGGTTTGGTTTCACTTCAGGACCTCATCCTCAACCTCATGTGGTCATGATAATGGTGTCTTGTACTCGTAATCTCAACATTTGTTCTCCACTTGTTTAGATTTCCACGTAGCTAAAAATTTGATCCTTTTGTAAGGTGCCTCCCCACCCAACCTAGGAATAAGAAAGGATTCATGGCCCGCTTGTCTGTCTAATGCGCTTGTTATGTTCCAGCCTTTTCCATATCACCATTCTGAATTTCTCACTGCTCTGTGCTGGCTGAATGCATACATCATCTCGCTCTCGAGAACCTCCTGTACAGCAGGTTCCAGCGGCCCAAAAGACAACTGTATTCTGCTATAAGATGGTGTAGTCTGAAACCCATGAGTGAAAACTGTATAAGTAAATTATTGTGCAATGATGTTGTATTTTCAAGAACTGATGCAGATTTGGTTGAGCACTTCCATTTTTTTCGAGGCCGGCTGTGTTGTGTCGACAGCAATAATATATGAAAATACATGCTTGATTTTTGTGATCTTTTTCCAGATTGTTCCGAGCACAGTGTGTTCACGGGTGTACAGCAACAGAAACTGCATGTTTGTAACACTATTTGTCCTGCAGATTTAACATTCTGTTCTTGAAAATTCTTGAAAATGATTCTGTGCAGCTTGAAATGTTTGGAGTGCAACATAATGTTTGGGATGTACAATACAATGGGAGCACCTGGAACTCAGCTAGCTGAGATTTATCTATGGTCTCATTCACATGACATCATCATATATTTTGGCTGGACTTTTTTCCTTTCCCCACGATTTACACATGCCGTGTTGTTTTTTGGGGCTTGGCCTTTTTATGTCTCCTGTCACTCATGCTAAAGCAAACATACGAATTTATAAGAGAAGCACATAGTACGTCTTAGTGGGCTCGCCTGCACAACATATTTTTAGTTGCCATAACACAGTTGTGGAGAGTGTTTCCTTTGTTGTTGTTTTTAGTTTTGACCCAGTTTAGCAGTAATCACCAGCATGATGCCTCTTGCGCACAAGATCTATCCCATACTTGTCCCATACATTATTTATTTATTTTTTGTTAAAAATCCATCGTTTTTTAATTTTTAATTGATGGAGCACAAGATCTATCCCAGACTTGTCCCATACATTATTATTTTTTTGTTAAAAATCCATCTTTTTTATTTTTTATTTGATGGAGCTTGCAGTTACGACCCGACTTCAAACTTGCACTTGCGCCCCTCTTTTAGTACTTGCAGTTGCGACCCACTAGCAAATTTGCAGTTGTAACCCGACTTTGAAAATTGGCGGTTGCGACCCGACTTCAAAACTTGTACTTGCACCTCTCTTTTAATACTTGCCATTGCGGCCCCACTTGAATACTCGCAGTCGCGACCCGACTTTGGAAACTTGCATTTGCGACCCGACTTTGGAAACTTGCAGTTGTGACTCGACTTTGAAAACTTGCAGTTGCGACCCGACTTTGAATATTTGCAGTTGCGACCCGACTTTGAATACTTGCAGTTGCGACCCGACTTTAAAAACTTGCAGTTGCGACCCGACTTTAAAAACTTGCAGTTGCGACCCGACATTGAATATTTGCAGCTGCAACCCGACTTTGAAAACTTACAGTTGCGACCCGACTTTGGAAACTTGCAATTTCGATCTGACTTTGAAAACTTGCAGTTGCGACCCAACTTTGGAAACTTGCAGTTGCGACCCGACTTCGGAAACTTGTAGTTGCGGCCCGACTTTAAAAACTTGCAGTTGTGACCCGACTTTGAATACTTGCAGCTACAACCCTGACTTGAAAGCGTCGCGGCCACATTTGAAAAAACGGTTGTTCGTGATCAAATTTTGGAAATCTCACGGTTGCGACTCCGTCTAAAACCTAACAGTTGCAACCTGACTTAATAGATTATAGTTACGACCCAATTTAAAAAAACATGTAGTTGTGACCAGACTTTAAAACTTTGGTCGCACAAATGTTTTGATGAAAAAACTCTGAGGAAGCATTTCTACTGAAAAGGAGGAATGTGCTTTGATACCATTAGAATAAAAAATGACAGAAATAAATAAGTGGAATAAAAATAGAACATGATTTTAAAAAGAAGAAAAAGCGAAATAGAAAATACAGAAAATGGAAAAATGGAAGGGAAAAATAAAAAAATAATGAAATCCCTGAACAATCAATCTTCAATCCATGGTAACAAATGAATACAAATCTAAAAAACAAAATGAATACACCAAATTAGGAAAAGGGAGAAGAGTGGAATAGTGTCCTACTAACATATTAGTGAAATAACAAGAAAAAAAATTAATCATGAGAGAAAAATATATGAAAAGAAATTTGTTACAAAGACCTGACCCTGGAAGCTACGGTCAATAAATGACCCTAACATGATTAAAAAAAGAAACAAGTGACAATAACATGCAAGGAAGAATGCAGTAAACTCGGCTAGGTAAAAAAGAAGAAGAAAAGCCCATATAGTAAACAGAAAAACAAAAAAGCTAGTACTCATGCACATGGGCTGCGTCCTGTACGAGAGTAGAGCCGCGTCGTTCGGACAGAACGCACAACGACAACAATCTGATGTGCGACCATCGGACGTCAAAACAGTGATTGAGACCACAATTAAAACTCAGCGAGCTGAGTTTGAGCAAAACCGCAATACAATCACAACAGATGGATTTTTGTATGTCCGTTTGCGCAGCAATCTTAACAGTCCGCACTGATTGTTACTATCTTTGTTTTCTTTTTCAGAAATTGTTTTAGATTTTTCCAGAGTCATGTGGTGTGTACAAGCACGACAACTAGCAGACGACAATATTCTTCACAACTGGGAACTCCTTCAGAAAATTCGGGCACTCTGCATTTTTCGAGTCCGGCGGTGTGCAGCAAGCAGAAGAGAGGATGCACCTTTCTAGCTCTGTTTGTGCTGAAGTTTTAACAGTGCAGTCACTGGATGTTTGTTTAGTCGGGATTTTCTTGGATTATTTTGAGCACTATGATATATTTACTACTTTTTCGTGTACATTTTTTTATTGTCCAGCCGCGAACCTACTTATCGCCTCTGTCTCCGTGTTCGGCCGCCATGGATTCGATCTGCCGTCGGAGCCTCTCCTCGCCGCCAGCCGCCTCTGCTTTTACTGCGCGGTGCCCCCGGAGGCCCCGCCGTAGGGCAGCAGCGCGGACGATGGTGGCGTGCGGCTCAAAGCAAGGAAGAAGGGAAGGGGGCGGTGGCCGTGTCTGCCCCGACCGGCGTGCTGGGGCCGCGCTTCCTCCCCGGCGGCGACGCCTAGGATCTCCGAGGTTCGACCTCTCCTCTCCTCTGCACCACCTCCTTCCCCTCCGGCGGCCTGGCGGTGCTCTGCATATTGAAATTAACAATTATTAATCCTGTCATCAATGTGAAAGCCTAGCTAGTGATCAGTCCCACTGTCAATTAAATAAATTAGTACGCGATGCGATCTTTGGTGCTGAACTGGAGCACATGCCACACAACAACCCATAACGTGCGTGCAGACTGATAAGTAGGTTCAAATTTGTGTTAGCATTTACACTTCATCCTTGAACGTCGCGTTAGCATGTGCTTATGTAATAGATCGATAAATAGTCAACTTGCGGCCTGACAAGTTTGGATTAAGAATGGAAGTTTTGAGACGATCGAGGTTGCTGAGTAAACTTCCATTATGGCATCTCAGATCCATCCACACACAAACTTTCAGAGGATTGGCAAATCTGTGCTGAATGAGTGCTTGGGTATGCCAAATGCGCCACATATTTGGGCCGCCCACCGAGGTGAGGATAGTATTAGGAAACCCCCAAAAGTTATATCTGGGCATATAAAAGTAGAAACATAGTAGGAATTAAAAACACTACAGAATTCTTAAAAGGTAAGTATGAATTTGAACCCATTTAGCAAGTATATTTGTCTGACAAAAATCAGAATTCGTGAAATGGGGCCGTTCAATTCAGTTTCTCTTGCAAGTTTGACAGCAAGTCAGAAGATATGGAGCTCCGATTTTTATTAGTGAAATTTAATATATTTCAGATTGGTTATGATTTCATCCAATCCAGCATATGTAGTTTCTTTAGGACATTGGCATAGTTTTCAGGATGATTCTTTGAACATCAGTTATTCTGAAAACATGTTGCCTCACATACAAATAACTACATTTTGTAATTATGTTATTTCATGATAAATCTCGCAATATCAGTTTGATCTTTTGGATGATACTAATTTTCCTCTTATAAATAGTCAGATTTTGATATAGTTGCCATGGTCTTGGGGGGTCAGGATATGCACTTTGCTTAAATTAAACATTCAAGAGTAAACACTCGTCGTGAGTCGTGGCTAAGAAATCACATGCCTCACCCAAGTCCCAACAACCCACAACGTGTATGTATGTACGTATACACCCCACCGTTGTATTATGCTAGTCAAACTTTGTGGCTAGGATTACATATTATGTTCATTATCACAGCCGGCGGACAGCTATTAGCATCAAATTTGTATGCATTTCCACCATTTCTCACGCTAGTCCCAACAACCCATAACGTGCATCTGCACAGATCTATAGGTAGGTTAAATTTTTTGTTAGCATGTAGTAGTACACTTGATCCTTGAGCATTACATTGGCATGTGCATATGTAATAGATCGAAAAATAGTCAACTTGAGGCCTGACAAGTTTGGATTAAGAATGTAAGCTGTGAGACGATCGAGGTCGCTAAGTAAATTTCCATTATGTATCTACTAAGCAGGACATAGGAGTCTGAAACCTTGCATCTCAGATCCATCCACAAGCAAACACTCACCGCGGGAACGGGAGAGAGAGAGAGAGAGAGGGAAGCTCGATTGGTACTGATGGAGGCGACCGCGCTGAGCATCGGCAAGTCCGTGCTGAGCGGGGCCCTTGGCCTCGCCAAGTCTGCCGTTGCAGAGGAGGTTGCCCTGCAGCTGGGAGTACAGCGCGACAAGGCCTTCGTCACGGATGAGCTGGAGATGATGCAGTCTTTCTTGATGGTGGCGCATGATGAGCGAGGTGAGCACAACAAGGTGGTCAGGACCTGGGTGAAGCAGGTCCGCGACGTCGCCTATGACGTCGAGGATTCGCTCCAGGATTTTGTTGTTCGTGTGGACAAACAGTCTTGGTGGCGCATTCCTCGCATGCTTCTCGATCGTCACCATGTTGCCAAGCAGATGAAGGAGCTGAGGACCAAAGTCGAGGACGTGAGCCAGAGGAACTTGCGCTATGGCCTCATCAAGGGCTCTAGCTCCACTCAGCCTGCTACTGATGCTGCCCCTGCCGCTGATGCTGCCATGTTCGGCGTTGATGAAGCAAGGCATGCGGCGAGGCAGCACCAAACAAGATCCGATCTTGCCCAGCTGATCAACAAGGAGGGTGACAACCAAGTTGGAGTGATCGGTGTATGGGGAACAAATGGCAGTGTTGGGCATAACACCATCATCTGGGAGGCCTACGAGAATCCAGACGTCAAACTGAATTTTCCGTGCCGAGCATGGGTCAGGGTGATGCGTCCTTTCCATCCAATAGAATTTGTCCAGAGTATGGTGAAACAGTTTCACGCAGCAGTAGGGGTTGGTGTTCTGCTGGAGGGTGAAAGGAAGGGGCAAGATTTGGCTCAGGCTTTCAATGAATATGTCAATGAGAAGAGGTGCCTGATTGTGCTTACTGGCCTGTCCACAATTGAAGAATGGCACCAGATCAAGACTTGTTTTCCAGAGAACAAACTGGGGAGCCGGATCATAGTATCCACTGAACATGTTGAAGTTGCAAGCCTATGCCCCGGGCGGGAAAGTACTGTATCAGAGCTCAAACAATTGTCTGCTGAACAAACCATCTATGCTTTCTACCGGCAGGTACTACTTCTGTTTTAAACACATGTTTTTGATTTTCAAAAGGACAGCCCAAAATCTGAACCATTTATCAGTTAGATGTAGTATATAGTGGCCAAGGGTAATCACTATGGAGCGTCTCGTGGGTAGGCTCAAATTAATTTGTGTGTTTGGACAAGGCGGGTAAGGGGGAATTCCTGGTCCAAGCCCTCCTCTGTTCCCCTAGCTGTGGAACGGAACCAGCTCTCTGGACTGCCCTGATGGTCCTAACTTGATACATTCTCAGACTCCCTGGATTCCTCATCGACCTGCTGATACAGATGTCCTCTGCCCAGGTCCCTGGACGAGGTAATGCCTGTTCAGTGGAGAGGCATTAGTGGGCAATGCAGTGTGCAGGGAGCTGCCCAGAAAATGGTTGTAAATATGGATATTCCATCTGACAATAAATGTTATGTTGCTATGCTTTGATAAAAGTGTCAACGCAACGTTTTTTTGCATTTGTTTGACAATCAATTGTCCATGCTGTTCATATCATGATGAGGGCTAAGGTTTTCAATAACTTTATGTTCTCTTGTAGTAATAGTGAACTTTGATGTAATTCATGAATAATTTGGGCTCGTGTTCTTTTTCACCTTTTAAACTTCTAGACTACTTTAATTATTTCTGGCGAAGTCAAGTTAGCTTGTATACATACCATTCGAGCTTTATGTACTATTTCTGGATCACTGTCACATTAATATTCCTGTATAGCAAGAGACACGCTTGAGCTGACCCGTCAGTATTATTTTGAGTATCCATCATTACATTTTCATGTAACTCTTGTTTGCTTTTGTTCAGAGTTCTCATGGCGTTACATATCCATCAAAGCCAGCATCGTCTAGCTCCAAGTTACCCAACATAGCTGAGAATGAGATACAAGAAGACCAATCCAATGCTGATGTTGATGGAAATATGACAGTGCAAAACATATGTCCTCTGCCCAGGTCCCTGGATGAGGTAATGGCTGTTCAGTGGAGAGGTATTAGCGGGTATCCAGTGTGAATTACCAAAGCTTTCCTGCTCGCTGGCTAGTGCCTAGGCTTGGAAATGTGTCTCCTCTAGCCTTCATGCCAGGGGTGTGCAGGGAGCTGCCCAGAAAATGGGTGTAAATATGGATATTTCATCCAACAAATAAGCGCTATGTTGCAATGCTTTGATAAAAATGGCAACGCTAGGATTTGTTTGCATTTGTTTGAAAAGCAGTTGTCCATGCTGTTCATACCTGCTGAGGGCTAAGGTTTTCAATAACTTTATGTTCTCTTGTAGTAGTAGCCAACTTTTGATGTAATTCGTGAATAATTTGTGCTCTAGTTCTTTTTCGCCTTTTAAACTTCTAGACTGCTTTCATTATTTCTGGGGAAGTACGTCAAGTCTGACCAGGTCATCCTAGCTACATTAACTTGTTGCA
>LR880971.1:804178022-804199556 GCA_904067115.1 Aegilops sharonensis | reverse complement strand
CTAGAACTTCTCCAAAGCATCAAGGAAGTACGGCTTAGTTTTCATCATCGCTTTTATGGCACACGCAAATCATCAAAAAATGGGGGAAATGAAGAAAGGAGGAAAAGAATGTATGAAGAGCTGAAAAAAGAAGAAAAGAGAAACAAACCAATGCAAGATAAATTCAGGGAGGAGTTGCAGATGCAGCTTGATAGGAATGAGAATCGACCCGTCTTGAAGATGCAATGAGCTCAGAAACCCGGGGCAACTTCTGTCCTGAATATGCTGACTGAGCGGCTGCCATGCCATTCCGTTCCATTGGAAAATCTATCTTTTACCTACCCTCTTTGTTTTATCATTTGCATTCCTTGTTAGTACTATATTGTAATAATGGGCTGAAATAAAGCCCACCCGTCAAGTAGATTGTTGTTCTGCAGCTGTTCTAGGTGGTATTTCTCTTTTCTGCTTTGGTATCTCTTTGAGTTGCTGAAGAATGGATGGCCACTGCAGTATATATGATGCTCTGTATCTGTATCCTCTGGCGGTGTGTGTGCACCATGGCTGGGCAGCTTAGTAAAGGTGTGGTGATATATTACACAATTGTAAACTGTTTGGATCTATGCTACGCCTTTAATCCTTTTCTTTTGCCCTTAGTGATGATGCCATGTCTGCTTCGGGGCTCTGTTTTGATTTGGTGAATAATGAGTCGGCCCTGCAATATATAAGATGCTCTGCTAGCCTTTGTATCTATATATCTGTATGTGCACGCGCGCCATCGTTGGGCGGCAGTGATATCTTTGGTAATTGTATAAACTACGTATAGTACGTATTTAGATTACATGCAGAAACCTTGTCAGTATTTTGCACCGATCATGTGCGATTGCTTGTTTGCAATCCTTTTCTTCTGTCCTCCTTGGATATCATGTGGGTCGCTCGGCTCTGTCCCTTTCATCTGTCAGCAGAATGAAATAAATGATGTAACCACATATAATAATCTATCTTACTCATCTACAGCTTACAAATGAAGGAAGGGTACTAGTACTCACTACTCAGGCAGCATTTTTTTTAGACTTGACTACTCAGGCAGATTGTTTTTTTTTTAGGTGTGACTACTCAGGCAGATAAACTGCTTCAGATGGCGAGACGGATGTCCGCCTCACCTTAGAGAGACCCTGGTGGACCGGCCCACTAATAGTTCTTTCTTTACGCTCGTTTCTTTGACTCATTTGTTTGTTTTCTTACATGTATTTATATTTTATAACTAAATTAGTTTACATACATTTTCAAAAAAGTTTAGTGTACATTTAAAAATGCAACAGCGTATAAATTTTTATTTGTGCATTTTTTTGTACCATTCAAAAAAAATATTCTTGACATTTCCAAAATGTTTGCATGTTGAAAAGTTTAAATTTTTTTCATCACATTTGACAAAATGTTCACCGTTATTAAAAAATTCTCATGTAGTATAGAAATATCTGTTTGCCCCGTTTCCGAAAATATTGGTACCCATTAGAAAATATTCACGACATCTAAAAATGTTCACAGGTTTAAAAATTGGTTCATGAAATTTTAAAAGATTCATATAAATCTAAAAATTTGCTCACATTGTTCGATAAAATGTTTGCAGCACACAAAATTGTTCGTAAAAAAATATTCACGCTTTTATAAATAATTCTTGTGATATTTTAAGAAAAAGTTCATGAAAGCACAAAAAGTTGTTCAAGAAATTTTATAAACAGTTCAAGATGTGTTTAAAAAATGTTTAACATATATTTTTCAAATGTTCAACATGTATTGAATAAAATATTTAAGTATATCTACAAAATTTTCAACCTGTATATGAAAAATGTTTAGTGTGTATCAAAAGAGTAAACATGTATTTTGCAAATGAAAACAAAATAACAATGGAAACCAAACATACAAAACAACATAATAAAAATTGATTACGAAAAACAGAAAAAAGCAAGGAGCAACTAATTAATCGGGGGTTACCCCTTGGAGGGTACCCGAAGCGTTAACTTTCTTAGGCCCGGGAGCGTGCCAAGTGGTGCATCCAACCGCCGCCACGTGTTGTTGCACTAGGCGCACCTTGGGGATTTCGATTTTTTTTCTACAAGCGTTTTTGGGTTTACTTTGAATACATATTTCTGGTTTTTCGGCTTTTTCTTGGCTCTACATTTTACATATTTTTAGAGCTCATTTGTTGCACGTTCTCTACATATATCATCTCACGCTGAACCTAATATGTGTCCATGCATGATTTCTGGTTTTTACTCTTTTCACTAGGAGCACTGCATGTTAGTGTTATTATTTTTTTCTTTTACCAGTTTCCTTTGTTCTCTCATGTCTATTAGTGTTTTGGAGCAACCTAGGACCGAACACAATGAAAGGGACAAGGTTGGATTCATCACGGAGGACTTCTGACACAGAATTTAGATGTTTTCAAAGTTCCCCAAATCAAGATTGAATACCACGGGTGCGTAGAGGCGCCGCTCTCATGGTTCCAATGGCCCCATCTCGGGCGTTTCAGAGAGAGATGGGGCTCAGATGGGTAGGGTTTGTGGTGTGGCCGACCGACTTTAAATAGCAAGCCCCGAGTTGGCTTCTCATCCACCGCGTCGGCTTGAATGCCGGGCAGGAGTTACCCGGTATGATTGCGGTAGAAATCCGTCATGTCGCCCCGCCCGCTCTGATTCACGCATGAAGAGCGAGCGGACGCGGCGAGAGAGAGGAGGAAGAGTTTTTTGGATGGTCCAAAACCCGCAAACCTTCCTCAACTTTGATTTTGATTTGTGAGATTTTGAACATCCGAACACGTCCGGACAGATTTGATGACCGATATTGGATGGCAAAAAATGTCCGAACGATCTGATCCAGACATATGGGGGCGCTTTGATGAACTGCGTCGGAGTTGAGTGTTGTATACCTGTTCGTGACCACGTTGCACATAAACAAGTATAGGCCTTCTTAAAACGAATACCAAGAAACCACAATGTTTGATTGTAAAATTTGGATGACCACAATTTTCCGGTGCAATGCAATTGGAGTGAATAGCATAAAACTACCACAATTCAACGTTAGGGTTCCAAAAAACTACTAAATTTTTTTTTGCGACTAATAACTACCAGAGTTGGCGTCAGCTGTCTAAAAAAACCCAAAACCCCCGTTGCTAAGAAATTAAACCGATTTATGACAGGTCGGACCTGCACCTAAACGAACCGTATGTTTGACCGTTAACTGACATGTGAGGCCCATATGTCAATTATCTCTTATTCTCCTTCTTTTCCTCCTCTCCTCCTTATCTCTGTCTCTCTCCGCACGAGCGCGGCGGATATGCACACCGGCCACCCCTCCTCCTCCCTCTCTCCCTCTCCGTGAGCTAGCCCTACTTCCCCCGGCCGACCCTGCTCCTCCATCTCCCCAACTGGCCGGAGTACGGTCTCCAGTAGGGCGGCAGTGAGCCCCTCCATTACACGCGGCGGTGCCCCTCTGGCCAAGCACGACGGTGCGCCCCTATGTTAAAACACAACGGCGGCGAGCCCCTCCATTGCACGCGGCAGCGCCCCTCTGGCCAAGCGCGATGGTGCCCCCATATGTCCGGAACACGACGGCGGTGAGCCCCTCCATTGCACGCGGCAGTGCCCCTCTGGCCAAGCGCGACGGTGCGCCCCTATGCCCGGAACACGACAGCGGTGCGCCCCTACATTGCACGCGGCGGCGCCCCTTTGGCCAAGCGCTACGGTGCGCCCCTATGTCCGGAACACGACAACGATGCGCCCTTCTATGCTGGCCGGCAAGGTAAGGAGCAACAACAACTGTGGCCGGCAAGGCATAGCATCAGGCGCGGCCGGCAAGGAGCAACATCGCAGCCTGCAAGGAGCAGCACTGCAGTCGGCAAGCATCAGAAGGAGTAGCAGGCGCGACCGGCAAGGAAGTCCACCTGGACCGAGCCTGTCGCCTGCCTGGAGGAGCCCCGCCTCCGCACCGAGGCCGGCGCAACCAGCTCGAGCGGGCGCCGCCATGGACAAACCGCGGCTGCCGGCCACAACCACGGTCGGCTTATACAGGGACTGGATTGCTTTTTTGAAAAATGATGAGGGACCCGATCGCTTTTTAAAAATCTTTGCAGGCGTCATGCTGTAAAAATAAGGACACATTTTAATATTTATCAAAAAACCAGGGGTTGAAGCAAAAATTTACATGAGATTTTTCTTATGTGTAAGAGACACTGACATTTGGGCCCCACATGCCAGTTAACGGTCAAACAAACGGTCGAACAGACGGTTCATTTAGATGGGGTCCGACCTGTCATAAACCGGTTTAATTTCTTAGCGAGGGTGTTTTGGGTTTTTTTTAGACAGCAGACGCCGATTCTGGTAGTCATTAGTCACTAACAAATTTTCTATATTTTTTTACAACCCTAACATGAATTGTGATAGTTTTATGCTATTCGCTCAATGCAATTGACATGTTTTTGACCGTTGAGACCCAAAAGTCAGGCCATGGCGTGCGATTAGAACAACAGCCCCGCATAAAACGGCAGATGTGGCCATGGATGTGGAATTGCATCGGCACTGATATGTATCACCTCTAGCGATAACAAGCTCCCACTCATCGCTCACGCCCCAGAGGGCTCCTAATTTGCGCTCTTTGCGCCAGTTAACGAGCCGACGCTCACGCGCCCCACATGCTGGGCCAGCCTAACACGTGAGCTCCTCGCACGTTCTTTTTTTTCGGAAAAACTTTCAATCTATTCATTTTCAATCATGGCAGTATAACGAATACCAGAAATAAATATTACATCCAGAATCATAGACCACCTAGCAACGACTACAAGCACCGAAGTGAGCCGAAGGCGCGCCGCTGTCATCACCCCTCCATCGCCGGAGCCGGGCACAACTTGTTNCGCTCAATGCAATTGACATGTTTTTGACCGTTGAGACCCAAAAGTCAGGCCATGGCGTGCGATTAGAACAACAGCCCCGCATAAAACGGCAGATGTGGCCATGGATGTGGAATTGCATCGGCACTGATATGTATCACCTCTAGCGATAACAAGCTCCCACTCATCGCTCACGCCCCAGAGGGCTCCTAATTTGCGCTCTTTGCGCCAGTTAACGAGCCGACGCTCACGCGCCCCACATGCTGGGCCAGCCTAACACGTGAGCTCCTCGCACGTTCTTTTTTTTCGGAAAAACTTTCAATCTATTCATTTTCAATCATGGCAGTATAACGAATACCAGAAATAAATATTACATCCAGAATCATAGACCACCTAGCAACGACTACAAGCACCGAAGTGAGCCGAAGGCGCGCCGCTGTCATCACCCCTCCATCGCCGGAGCCGGGCACAACTTGTTATAGTAGACAGTCGGGAAGTCGTCGTGCTAAGGCCTCATAGGACCAGCACCCCAGAACAGCAACCGTCGCCGATGAAAAATAACGTAGATCGGAAGGATCCAAACCGAAGACACACGAACGTAGACGAACAACGACGAGATCTGAGCAAATCCACCAAAAATAGATCTGCCGGAGACACACCTCCACACGCCCACCAACGATGCTAGACGCACCGCTGGAACGGGGGCTAGGCGGGGAGACCTTTATTCCATCTTCAGGGAGCCGCCGCCGTCTCGCCTTCCTGAGTAGGACACAAACCCTAACAAGATTGAAAAAAAGACTAAAAACGATTGAAAGATACAAGTCAGCATATATACATGTGCACTGTGAACGTCTTTGGTTTTTGCTATCTACTGTTGATCTTACATAACCACTTCGACGTCACCATGAAACCAAGTATGAACGACGCCTATAACATGTCATGGGAGGCCCCTGCTAAAAGTCTTATGGCCTCTGAACAAACAAGCTCGTTCGTTGTTGGTTGTGGTGTGTGTGTCTACTTGTTTGGCCATAATACCAACAATCCCATCGGTAGTTGCATGAGTATGTGCCTAGACGACAAAGTGGCCATGGAGGAGGCAAATCTAACAACGACAAAGTGGCCATGAGTATTTTAAAAAAGGGCCAAATAAGAAATTCTCTCTGAAGTAGAAGGGCGGCAAGCCCGAAGATAAGGAGCAAGGCCGACCCTAGGTCCATTGGGCTTGAGCAAACCAAACCATATACTTGAACGTTCAACAGCCCAGCGCTCTCTTTGGGCCTGCACTCACTCACTAGGGTACATGCGTGTGGCCTCAGATTGCAAGGTGATGGTGGAGGACTTGAAGAAGGATAACTCTTCAGTTTACGGAGCTATCATACATGAAATAATTCATCACTCGTCGGATTTTGCTTTTTGTAAATTTGGTCATGAACTTAGGAGCTCAAATGTTGAAGTTCACAACTTAACAAAGTATGCTTTATCTCTCGGGGTAGCCGTCCCGTGTGGTTGAACACCATGGAGATCTTCCCTCCGTTCCTGTAAACATTGTAACGAATTAATAAAAGCCTCACGAGGTTGTGTACGTGAAGGGCACGCTCACATGTCTTTCAGTTTGAGATGGACGTACGTGTGGAAAATCTGTATAATTTGCGACTAGGCCCGTCAATAGGCACGTACTATACCCCGCAAAAAAAGAAAAATTGGCACGTACTATACCCGTCGAGGTGGCCTTAGATTGCAAGGTGATGGTGCAGGACTTGAAGAAGGATAACTCTTCAGTTTACGGAGCTATCATACATGAAATAACTCATCACTCATTGGATTTTGCTTTTTTGTAAATTTAACCATGAATTTAGGAGTTCAAATATTGCAGTTCACAACTTACCGAAGTATGCTTTATCTCTCGGGGGTGGCCGTCCTGTGTGGTTGGGACACCCGGAAGATCTTTCCTCTGTCCCTGCAATTAAACATTGTAACGAATTAATAAAAGCTTCGCGAGATTGTCTAAAAATAAGTAAAAAAAAAAGTAGTGGTACTTGAAGGGCACGCTCGCATGTCTATGTCTTTGGGGTGGACGTACGTGTGGAAAATCTGTAGGAATATTTGTGACGAGACCCGTCGGTTGGAATGTACTCTGCCCGTCAAGGTGGCCTAGGGATTAATTGGATGGTCCTGAGTAGTTCCCTGCAGTGCACCCCGTGACCAGCGGTGGTGTTGCCATTCACTACCCGTTCGGCATAGGGCCTGGCTGCTTCCGGCAAGGCTTTGAGCTCACCTGCAACACCACCGCTGGTCATGAGAGGCTCTTTCTGGGCAACAGTACCACTGAGGTCCTTGACTTGCATCCCAGAGGAAATGAACTTCGAGTCTCTCCTATCCACTTCAACGTCACCATGAAACCAGGTATGGACGACACCCATAACATGTCATGGGAGGCCCCTGTTAAAGGTGTTATGGCCTCTGAAGACACAGGCTTGTACGTTGTTGGTTGCGGTGTGGATGTCTACTTGTTCGGCCATGATACCACCGACCCCATTGGTTATTGTGTGAGTGTTTGCCTAGACGACAAAGAGGCCATGAAGGAGGCAAATGCAAACCACTATAACGATGTTGGGATGGGTAGTTGTTCCATTTATTTGCAGCAGGACGTGCCAGCATTTGGGTTCACAGTTGACCGCCTCAAAGGCGTCTCAGCACTATCAGGCCAACGTCAAGGGCTCTCTAATACTATCAAAGTTTTCTTGGCGGCGGGTTACAATTTTGATGTTGCCGACATCTATTCAAGTCGGGTAGACGAAAGAAACATTGATGCGCCAGTGCTTCGAATAGCCATCACGGATCAACCAAGCTGTAATAGTGCTCAGAGGAAAAAGTCAAGCTATGCTTGTAGCCCTGACAGCGATTGCGTGGATGTGCCATATGGAGGCTACTCCTGTTATTGCCGCTCTGACACAACAGGCAGCAATCCGTACCTTATGGATGGTTGTCAAAAACCAGGTCAGCAATTTACTCTTTAATCAGGAATATAAAAATATTGACCTACCATGTCATGAATATTGGACTCATATATGCATTATTGAATATTATGGTATTTTTTGCATCAAGCTTGTAACGTTTCCTCTCCTTTTCTATGCTCGTCATCATATTTATAGAAAAAACATTTTTGCTTCCTAGTTTAAATATAACTAGTTCTACGTACAACAAACCAAGCACCAATTGTTTCTTGCCCAAGACTCAAAATTGCCAATCACGGAAAATCGAAAATTAGGACACGCCTTTTGTTCAGAATCTTTTGACACGTTCGGATGTACTACTGTTATTGATTATATTGTTTACTAGTGCCATATGGTGTAACTTAATTCCCAGATCTCATATTGTCTCTACTAATGGAGAATTCTTGACAAGGTGTTAATAAGACTTATGTTGTTTTTGGTACTCCCCGCATCTCAGTGCACGCTGTTTAAAAAATCTTCCGATTCAGCGATTTATCGCTACTCCTGGGGTGACCGGCAAGATTATGCCTTATCTTCACCGTTATCGTTTGGTCTGATTTATCGCTCTGACAAGCGATTTATCAAGAATCTACTGATAAATCCAGCCTATTCCTAGCACTGTTTTTGCAAAAACTATCTTTATTTGTGTTTTGTGGACCTTGTTAAGCAGTATGTACTATTGTCCTACTTTGTTTGTCATTATATGAGGATTCAGAGCCTAGGAATCAAGATAACACTTTTGTTCAATATTTTTTTTGCTATTGAATATAGCATATTTAGTCTTGGGAACCTGGGATTTGCACAAATTGGTCGATTAATAGTCGACGGATAAAATCGATTAATCGTCCGATTTCCGATTAATATCTAATCCTAGGTTGAACCAGACGCTAACGATAAGCGATATCCTCAACATTGTCTGTGCACAAGACATACTCTTAGTTCTAGGTCGTAAATTTTACTAGCTAAATGTGAACTATATGTAGTAATAAAAATATATATTTAGAAACTATATTTGCATAGGAATTCAGTGATATACTTTTGTTGACATGTAACACTGTTTTAGGTCGATGCCGCTACCTACATTAATAAAATGGTTGTGTGCATCATTGATGCAGAGGGCGGGGGTAATCCTCTTTTTCGAAGAAAATAGCATTGCTTTAGGTAGTCAAATCAATGACCTAAAACTACACGCATGTCCTATGCAGCGAGACGGAGGGAGTAGTATCCACCCAATTAATGGGATTGCTTTTCCACAAGTAGTAGCTCATTTCTTTATAATGTTTTAGCTAGAAATTAGACTTGGTATTATTACTTAATGATTTAATACGCTGTAGATCTAGTCTAAATAGGATGACCATTAATTCGCATAATCTTCATGTAACTTCTCCTGTGGCCGTATCCCAGTGTGAATTCTTTCTATATCAATCTACTTGCAGTGCAATACAATCCTAATCATAAAGGAGGTTGCACCAAATTTTGCGGCAACACAAGTATGCACTTCCCATTTGGTCTTGAAGAAGGTTGCTACGCTGCAGAAAAATTTCGACTTAACTGCACATCAGAAAACATCACAATTCTTGATCGAGGGGGTAACAATAATAATGAAGGAGCCAAATTAATTGTGGACAACATTTCAGTGAATGAAGGACATCTTACTGTTAGAGAAACAAAAAATAACTCAAGGTATGGTAATGAAGAGCTCGCGGTAATAGGGTATGGAAGCAATGGTGACTTGGAAGTAGAAGACATCTCTTCAGATGGTTTTCATTTATCCGAAGAATACGGTATGAAGTTGTTGTGGTCTATCAATGAATTGACATGTTCAAAGGCTATGAGCAAGCAAAGAAGTGCTACATACGCATGCCGTAGCAGCAATAGCACTTGCATGATTGTCAACCAACCAGGCTACAAGAATGCGACAATCCAGCTCGGCTATCGTTGCCAGTGCTCTCAAGGTTTTGATGGAAATCCATACATACTAAACGGATGCCAAGGTAAACACATTACAACTGCCAGTACAAATTATCTTCCAACTGCACGGACGAATTTCCATGTACATGAAATGATTGACTAAAACATTGCAATCATAAATCTAGCAGCATTCATGTGATGCAATCTGTTCGTTCACCTTGATCCAAAGAATTTATTTCACTTTTAGAGGATTTAGGCTAGACATGCTACTCAAATCATACAACTCATTAACATGTCTCATTTTGGTATGTGCATCACATGATGTAGAGACTAGAAGAATTATACATTATGGTACATTCTGCTAAACATCCTAGCCATGCACCAGTACTAGATTTTTGCTAATTCATGACAATGGTAACATAGGGATTGATTCTTGTTTGAGCTAACACTGAATATCACCATCATGTATAAGATTAATCGTATACAACATTTTTTGTCTTTCATAATGTGCGCATACAAACTTCAAGAATATAGTGACATTTGCATACACATAAACAAGTGAATTCACCTCATGGAAATGATATATTATTAACATATATGAAATCAAACATATGTGTATAAAGTTAGGTTTCTACATACTTTGGTTGTTTACAAACATGTTCTTAGAAACAATAATGGCCAATGGTGTATTTTGAAGATCACATTGCTGCATAGAGGTAGTTTTAATTCTCTAGGATGACTGCTAGGCCAAGGGTAGCCTAGCTATAGTTCTACCATCTGTACCAAATATTTTCAGGCATTATTTGTTTCTCACATATGTACCATTTATAGATGTCAATGAGTGTTTGTTGATGAATATTTGCAATGGCCCTTGCCTAAATTATCCTGGAGGTTATAATTGCAGTGAGTGCACGCATGGAAAAGAGTTTGATCCAATAGAACTCAAATGTGTCATGTCAACAAAGAGACACAATCTTCTCTTAGGTAAATCATACCGGATTTACTCACCTCGGTACAAATTGCAACTTGCAAAGTGGGATTTTTTTTCATAACAACAACTATTTGATGTATAGGTATCGCAATTGGAACTAGTTGTGGCCTTGGTGCCATAATTCTTGTGGTAGGTGCCACAGTACTCATCAACAAGTGGAAGAGAGGCATACAGAAGAGAATTCGAAGGACATACTTCAAGAAAAATCAAGGCCTACTCTTGGAACAACTAATATTAGATGAAAGTGCCACAGATAAAACTAAGATATTCTCTTTGGAGGAATTAGATAAAGCAACCAACAACTTTGATATCAGTCGTATTCTTGGTCGCGGAGGACATGGCACAGTTTACAAAGGGATTCTATCCGACCAACGTGTAGTGGCCATAAAAAAGTCTAAGCTGGTGGAGCAAACTGAGATTGACCAGTTTATCAATGAGGTTGCCATCCTGTCACAAATCATTCATCGGAATGTGGTCAAGCTTTTTGGTTGTTGTCTCGAAACAGAAGTGCCTTTGCTAGTTTATGAGTTCATATCCAATGGCACCCTATATGATCTTCTTCACATTGATGTAAGCGTTCAATGCTTACTTTTATGGGATGATCGCATTAGGATTGCAGTAGAAGCTGCGGGTGCTCTTGCTTATCTCCACTCAGCTGCTGCGATACCAATTTTCCATAGAGATGTCAAATCTTCCAATATACTCCTAGATGGCAACTTTACTACCAAGGTTTCTGACTTTGGTGCTTCGAGGTCTTTATCGCTTGATCAGACACATGTAGTGACAATTGTACAAGGAACTTTTGGTTACTTAGACCCCGAGTACTACCACACCGGGGAGCTAAGTGAGAAGAGTGATGTTTATAGCTTTGGAATTATACTGGTGGAGCTTCTGGTGAGAAAGAAGCCAATTTTTATTAATGAGCAAGGTATAAAACAAAGCTTGGCTCATTATTTTGTGGAAGGACTTCAGCAGGGAGTCCTCATGGAAATCGTTGATCCCCAAGTTGCAGAAGAAGCGAACCAGAATGAAATTGGTGAAATTGCCTCAGTTGCGGAAGCATGCTTGAAAACCAAAGGAAGAGAAAGACCTACCATGAAAGAGGTAGAAATGAAGTTGCAACTCCTAAGAACTAGAAGATTAAGGAGTCAACTTCCTCCCATAAATGATGGAGAGATCGAGTCACCTGGGTGCCTAAATGGTGCTAGCTCTCATGCACAAAGCAACAACATTGTCAGAAATGTTGGCTTAACACCTACATGCAGCTCCGGAAAGTACAGCCTGGAGCAAGAGTTTTTGAACTCAGCCAGCTTTCCACGCTAGCGAAGCACACAGTGGGATGATCATCTGCTTACTAAGCTTCTCACGAGCATGTCAGTTACCCTACGCGTGCTTATATAGAAAAACTATGCAATGTACGTAGTTCCTTTTTGTGTGAGTATGGCATGTAAATTTCCGAATTGTGTTTGTAGCTTATCTTATGTGTGTAATTTCTTTCGACGACAACTTATTGCAATTAAGCCAATAAAGTTATTTTATCGTTGGTTTTTTTCTTTTTGAACAATTTTTTTTACCATACACATTTCTCACTACTCATTAGCAATAATACTCGAACCTGTAATACACTAGTCATTGGTAATGAGTGGTGAATAAATGTTGGCTTAAGACCTACTATTATATTATGGGACGAACTACAATTGATGTGAGTTAAGTGTGTTTGTTCTGCTTCGCCAGAAAAGAGTGCAGAAAAATAATTATGGATTTGTAAAGCCTAAAGCCCAGTTACTATGGCTACTTATTATTTATTTTTATGTTTTGGGCAAAAAGAATAGTCATTTCTTTTATCTGCGAAATCTTTTCCTTTTTATGTTGCTATGGCAGGTACCTAAGAGCCTAAGACCTGCATCTCAAATCTACCTATACTAATCCCTATAAATAGTTAAACTTTGTGTTAGCATATAGTAGGAGTTAATCTTTGTGTCATCACAAAGGAGTATATTCTGTTCAGTATCGCAGCTGCCGGACAGCTATGACTGTCGAAACCATGTGCATTTTCACTAAATTTAAAGCCATGGACAATGTAGGAGTTAATGTTTGTGTTAGCATACAATACCTCTGTACCAGTTAGGTGATATTTTGATACAGAGGGAGTAAGAGTTAATCTTCTATGAAGGACGTCACATGCGGGCTTGGTTCAGGCAGCCTAATTAGGCGAGTGAGTGCAGCTAGCGTCTGTAGAAATTGAGATCAACGCTTGATCTTCATATGAGAGACGGAGTGTGTTGACGCATTGCTGTCTATCCTTGTAAACAGAGCCTGCCTGAGTGTGTTGATGCATTGCTGTCTGTCCATGTAATGAGAGCGGGCCTGATACAGAATTAACTAGTAACCCCACTGTTAAAAACTAGTAATGGGCAAGGACTTGGAGGCCGGCAAAGTCCTGATTAAAAGATACTACTCCGTAGTCGTGAATCAGCAATTCAGCATCAATGGGGGAGGCCATTAACAGTTAACAATTAAACAAATATGCTGATCAATTAGCACAACATTAACAATTAACACCTGTTAATCATATCATCGAAATAAAACCCACGCAATGATGAGTCACACTGCCAATTAAACTAATACACGATGAGTGCTCGCCAAATCTTTGCTGGATGGAGTTGTTGCCGAGTATGCCAAATGTCCCATTGCTCTTTGTTGATCCTGCATATATATAATCCGACTATTGACGTAGAAATGTATTGCCTAGTCTCTTGCATCAGATCGGTGTTCTGGTTGCATTAGCTAGAGCATGCACTTCTACATGGTATCTGAGCTAAGAGGTCTTTAGTTCAAGACCCGGCCGGCGCAATTAAATTGCAGCCCATTTTCGGTCCATGTTTAGGCATAAGGGAACCTAGTATTTAACAAAAAACTACCACAATTCATGGAAACGTGCTCAGAAACTATCACTTTACAAATTTGTGCCGGAAACTACCATTTTTTCTTTAATCTTTAACTAAAAACTACCAGGTCTGTAAATCGACCCATTTGTCCATTTTAAACGCACTTACGACAGGCCTGGCCCGCATGTAAGTGCTGGCATCATTAGTCAACGCCGTTTGTACCCGCTGCTGCTCGCCCGTTCCGCCGCGCGCCGTGCCTGCCGCTCGCAGCGCCCGCAGACACAGGCGTACGACGAGCGCAGATTGCGGCGGAGGCGGCCAACAGGGAGGAGGCCGAGAAGGCGCTCCGAGCGTGCGCAGGAGCACTTCCTCGCGGGCAACATGGCGGGGGCGCGGTTGCTGACCGCCAAGGCCCGGCGGATCTCCCCATCGCTCCCCGACGCCGCGCACATGCTCGCCGCCTACGACGTCCACGCCGCCGCGGCCGGGACCCAGCACCGCGCGGGCTACTGGGACGATGTCATCGGCATGGCCCTGTCCGCCTCCGCCTCCGCCTCTGCCGTGAAGAGGCAGTTCCGGTGCCTGTCCCTCGTCATCCACCCCGACAAGAACCGCTCCGCCGCCGCCGAGGGCGCCTTCAAGCTGCACGGACAGGCCTGCGACGCCCTCTCCTTCTGCTCCGGCGCTGGCCACGTCCCCTACTACAGCAGCGCCGCCACCACCGCGGCCTCCGCGCACGAGTGGTACCGGTCTCACCACGCGGGCCGCTCGCAGCGCTCGACCGCCTCATCGACCGTGGATCAAAACCCGCTAATTCTTGAGACCTTTTACGGTACATCAGATTAATTTGGACCGTTTATTTTTTTAGTTCAATGGCCCAGATGAGCAGATACTACACTGGATTTTCGGTAGTATATTAAGTAATTAAGGGCGTTTTGGGTAGTTCAAATGTATCCATCCCGCAGCCACCTTCCCCTGAAATCTCACGCGGTAATTCTCCATCCCACACTCGTTCATTTGCCATCGCCATTGCCAGCCCGCACCAGCGCCATCGCTCGTCGCGTCCTAGCTAGCCGTCGGCAGCGGCGAGTTGTCATGCCTTTGTGTTACCCTCGAACCTACATGATTTTGAGTGGGTCACCTGACGAAGACGACGAAGGTGAGTGCGCTGCCCCGGCCGCATGCCCTCTTCCTCGCCTTGCTGGCTGTCGTCCGCGGCTAGATTACCCGATTTTTGGTCTTCTCGTCAAGCCTCCGGAATCTGAAACTGGTCGGTGAGATAAAGACGACAGCCTTCGCTTGGGCCGCATGACCCCGACCTTGTCCAGCCCGTCCCATGAATGACAATGCAGACACTAGAATACGAGGCCATATCATGGTAAGTATTCAACTCCATCGAGCTCTCTTCTTGACATCATGCCATGTGCATTCTTTTCCAAAATAAAAGCTAGCTAATTAAGTTAGTTCCTGCCGCCGCCGGCGGCCTGCAAGCAGCGTAGGCTGTGATTTTTGGCAGCGTTGGGATGACAGTACGCTGGGAGTAGTGCACGCAGCGTCTGGATGGCCGAGAACATGGGGCGGCGACCTGCAGGCTGATTATTTTGCTAGCGATGGATGGCCGGCATTGGGGACGGAGGCCTGCAATCAGTCTAATTAATTAGACGAAACATAATTACCAATATATCCTTAAGTTAAAATCTGACGGTCTCATGCTGACCATTAGATTAACTTAATACTACCCATTATGTTGAGTAGTATGCTGTACCGTAAAATTTCCCTAATTCTTCTGACATCACAACCACCGCTGCTGCCATGTTTGGCGTTGATGGAGCAAGAAGGCATGCTACAGATCAGCACCAATCAGGATTAAGGTTGGATCTTTCCCAGCTGATCCTCAGCGACAAGAAAGACCAAATTGGAGTGATCGGAGTGTGGGGAACAAGTGGCACGGTTGGGCATACCTCCATCATCTTTGATGCTTACGAGAATCCAAATGTCAAAGTCAAATTCCCATCCCGAGCGTGGCTTAGGGTGGCACGCCCTTTCCACCGGAAAGAATTTGTCCGGTGTATAGTGGAACAGTTTTGGGCAACCACCATAGGGGTGGTTGATTTTCTGCTGGAGGCAGAGGGGGAGAAGATTTGGCATGAGTTGGCACATGAGTACAATGAATATGTCAGCAAGAAGAGGTAGCTGATCGTGCTTGCCGGACTATCCACTATTGAAGAATGGCACCAGATCAAAACTTGCTTCCCAAAAAACAAACAGGGGAGCCATATCATAGTATCCACAGAGCATGTTGAAGTTGCAAGCCTATGCCAGGGCCAGGGAAGTACCGTATCGGAGCTCAAGCAATTGTCTGCTGAACAGACTATATATGCTTTCTACCATCAGGTACTACTTCAATTTCGAACAAAAGTTTTTGGTTCACTCAGTTCGAAATCTTGAGTTTATTTATTTCTTTTGAAAAATATCATCCAAGATGTAAACCTTTAGATCAGCTATGCATGGAGTGCTTGAGGCGGGATCAATTAATTTGTGTGTTTGGACAAAGCCAGGAATGAGAAATTTCCTGGTGCAAATCCGCACACTCCACTGAGAAGAGAATAATCAGCATGAAATGAGTCCACTTCTCCTACCCAACCAAGCTCCCCCCTCCAGCGTCATCCATCACCATAAACCTTCACAGTCCTCCCAGATCTTTTGTCTTCGTCCCTATATTCCTTGCTGATATTGGTTTCCTCTGCGAAGATCCCNCATCAGGTACTACTTCAATTTCGAACAAAAGTTTTTGGTTCACTCAGTTCGAAATCTTGAGTTTATTTATTTCTTTTGAAAAATATCATCCAAGATGTAAACCTTTAGATCAGCTATGCATGGAGTGCTTGAGGCGGGATCAATTAATTTGTGTGTTTGGACAAAGCCAGGAATGAGAAATTTCCTGGTGCAAATCCGCACACTCCACTGAGAAGAGAATAATCAGCATGGAATGAGTCCACTTCTCCTACCCAACCAAGCTCCCCCCTCCAGCGTCATCCATCACCATAAACCTTCACAGTCCTCCCAGATCTTTTGTCTTCGTCCCTATATTCCTTGCTGATATTGGTTTCCTCTGCGAAGATCCCTAGGGACAGGTTACCACTCTCCTGTGGGAGAGGGTGGCAGGTGACTAGGTTCGGTGGCGATGTGTTTCCTTGAGACATAACGACAAGGGTGAAGGGAAAAGAGATGTAGAGTAGGGAATCCAGTAGATAGGGACAAAATTAGACTTGTTCTATTCTTGCTTGCCTTACATATTGACAAAACTAAATCATATCGGTCAGGACTCTTTAATAGAACACTAACTATATTTCTCCTCTATTAATACGAATTACATAAGAACTGGAATATTTCATAGTTTTCGTCCTCCTTGAATGCTAAATGGTATTAGCTTCTAGAGGTGGCACTACTAGGAAAAGGCATGCTAGTGGTGCACCAGTTTTGCCTACTAATGGCGCACTACTGGTGCGCCACTAGNTCTATTCTTGCTTGCCTTACATATTGACAAAACTAAATCATATCGGTCAGGACTCTTTAATAGAACACTAACTATATTTCTCCTCTATTAATACGAATTACATAAGAACTGGAATATTTCATAGTTTTCGTCCTCCTTGAATGCTAAATGGTATTAGCTTCTAGAGGTGGCACTACTAGGAAAAGGCATGCTAGTGGTGCACCAGTTTTGCCTACTAATGGCGCACTACTGGTGCGCCACTAGCATCACGCCATTAGAATATTTTAGTAGTGAGGCACCACAGGTGCGCCATTAGTATCCCACAGGCGCGCCATTAGTATTTGGTATACTAATGGCGCACCACATGAAAGTGCGCCATTAGTAACAATTTTTTTAATTTTTTTTTCGTTTTTTCTTAATCTCAGGTCACTATTTCACATATGAGATATCCAACACATATATATATATACAACAAGCATCCATAGAACAATCATATCCAACACACAAGTTTCATCATATATACATACATAGCCAACACATAGTTCCATTGTTACATATTACAAAAGTTTCACATTGTTCATCCAACACCGTTATCCATCAATTCACAAAAGTTTCACATTGATACAAAACAAAAATACAAATGGAAAAGAAGCACTCCATCCATGCAAGCTTCCGTGAATTAAATCAAATCTGCAAAATGATAAACAAGAAGTTAGAAGAAGAAGAAGAAGAAGAGAAGAAGAAGAAGAAGACTAGAAGAATACTAGAAGAAGAAGAAGAACACTAGAAGAATACTAGAAGAAGAAGAAGAACACTAGAAGAATACTAGAAGAAAAATAAGAACAATAAGAAGAAGACTATAAGCTTATTATGTAAACTTGATCATTTTGTGTTAACATAAGTTATTTTGGAGCTAACCTATAGGAACTAAGCATATAAGCTCTCTAAGTTAGCATATTAGAGTCAACTTAGGTAAAATGAAGCTAACCTATGTCATTTTTGAAAAGAAGAAGAATAAGAAGAATAAGAAGAAGACTATAAGCTTATTATGTAAACTTGATCATTTTGTGCTAACATAAGTAATTTTGGAGCTAACCTATAGGAAACTAAGCATATTAGAGATAACATAGGTAACTTAGTATATATATCATTTTGGAGATCTGACATACCTGACATAGTTCAGTTCTCATTGTTCTTCTCCTTCTCCTTCCTCAGCCTGATGCGCCAAGAGTGGCGAGGCGGTGGAGGCAGCGGGATGTAGTCTTCTACCACAATTGCCATGGTCATGTCATCCAGCTGTGGGATCGCCGGCGCCACCACCGGTGCGTGGTCATTGTCAGGCACCACCACCATCGCGAGGCCACCTTCAGGCAGGACGGGCACGACCATCGCTAGGTCATCCTCATCCACCATCATCTCTTGCCCATGGTCAGCCACCACCATCTCTTGTCCTTGGTCAGCCACCACCAGCGCTAGGTCATCCTCAGCCTGATGCCCATCGTCATCCTGCAGCTCCTCATCCCCACTCTGCTCCTCTTCTCCCCCACTCCAGTCTGGATCATCCTTCTTGTTGTCAGAATCGCTGCTGCCAGAATCGCTGCTGCTTTCGCTAAAGCCAGAATCGATGTTGCTTTTGCTACAGCCATAATCGCTGCTGCTTTGGCTGTAGCCAGTGTCGCTGCTGCTACTCCCATTGCCTGTCCAAATGCAACAATGACCGTTAACAATCGATGTGAGACAAAGCCAAATGTAGAGGAATAAGAAGAGGCAGAACGTACTGGCATCATCATCGTCAGCGTAGCGCATGCGACACATAGTCGCGTTGAACACCTTCACGATGAGCATGGTGGCGTCGTCATCGTACCTGAAGAGAAGGAAGTACCCCAGCCGCAGGTCGTAGGAACAGTAGAACTTCTCCCACCCACGATACAAGTACATGTGGCCCTCCTTGATCACCAACTCCACATCTCACAACCTGCGTAACCCACTGCCGGCCTGTCGCAGCTTCACATTATTTGGCGGATCTTCACCCAGCATGTTCATAAAACTGCCAGGCAGCCTCTGCAGTTTGGGACAATGAGTGATATAGCAAACAACAGATATCATAATGAGATGGGTGAAGGGGACATATCTCGTTTTATATACCTGCGTCATGGATGATACTGAAGTCCCAAGTATGATACTGAAGAACTCGGAAGCATCCAACTCGTACTGCGGTGTGGCAGAGCGGCGGTGGCTGCTTCCCCCCATCTCTGATAAGCAGCAGAAGAGACCAATTAGTACCCTTACAACAGATCATAAAACATGCATGAAAATAACCACTCTATATCAAGTTTATCCAAGCAAAATCTCTCATTGTGAAAGCAGTGGGCAAAGTAACGGAGAGTAAGCTGGACAACAAGCACAACAAATAAAAAGAAACAGGAATGATAACAGGCTGTACTGAAAGTCCAATTGTACTGGACTATAAATTAGGCATGTTAATACATCTACCATATAAACCTTTGGTTCAGAAAAAGTATGCAAACAACATTGCAACCGATGATATCACAATCATAGTGCCATTCTAAACCAATAGCACATTTGATTCAAGGTATGAGGTGGGTCGGCCAAACCCTTTTTTTTGGAACAAAGGCACATATACAAAAGACCACTTATGCCAACAATATGGTTTATATCAGATTCAGAGTTAGAAACAGGAAAAACCGGTGCTTCAAAGCCTACTGGACACAATTTATGTCGTAACACCATACATAAAGTGATGAGCATGCATACTACTGTCCAAGCAAATTAACTGAATAGTATTGTGTCAAGTTCAGTTTGAAAATTCAGTTACTGCTTGAGTGATTTGACACCAAAAATTACTCCCAAATATTACAATGAATGTATATTGACTGCATATACTCACTGTACAGGACTGAATTCAGTCAAGAAAACCTGTCAATTTCTGTTCACTGCATATATTCACTGTACAGGCTGTCAAGTTCTATTTCAGCTCAAGTTTCATTACAACACAAACACTGTAATTCATCTGCTCACAGAAAAATTAATAATCAAAATCAAATTACAATAGGGGTCCCAGGTTTGACCCCATGATACGTGCTATCCTGGGATTATTCCTCTTCTGAACAAACCATCATGCATCATTTTCTAACCAAGGCATAGCTCAGGAAAACCACTTGCTTTGACCAGAACTAGCTAATTACCCCAAATCTCATGGTAAAATTAGCAAGGCAGAGCATTTCTCTTACATGNGGGGTCCCAGGTTTGACCCCATGATACGTGCTATCCTGGGATTATTCCTCTTCTGAACAAACCATCATGCATCATTTTCTAACCAAGGCATAGCTCAGGAAAACCACTTGCTTTGACCAGAACTAGCTAATTACCCCAAATCTCATGGTAAAATTAGCAAGGCAGAGCATTTCTCTTACATGACCATAGCAAGAATGACACACTCAACTTCATTGCTTCAACCACATGGACAACAGAGCAAATGTTGGAAGTTGACAATATACTTTAGATTCACACATGCTCCCCTAATTATTTTGTCTGTATCTTTAGATTATCTACTTTAGGCACAATCATACACAATTATGACTAATTCATCACTGTAGGCCAGCATGAAACACAATCCTCCAAAAAAGCCTAAAATTCCACTATTATTGCCTGTAAAAAGGCCTAATATCCACTAGTATTGCCTCTAAAAAAGCCTTAAAAGTCCACTATTGTTAACAATCAAAATATGATCCGAACTGTCAGGAGTTAACTGAAAAATGAGTGGTTGTTGGCATGAGGGAGTAAACTGATTGTTGGCACAAAAATATTGGTTCTGCAAACATGAAAGTAGTCACAAAAATAATGCACTTGGTTTGTGTTGAGTTTTTGCTTTCAGGGATTCGTTTGTGTTGAGTTGTTAACCTAAAGGTTCGGCAGTTTGAATCTCCTTTAGCTAGTTTGAATCCATGGACTACCCTGTTTGAATCTCTTTTAACCTAGAGAGGAAGGAGGAAGGAGGAGAGGTACCTGGTCGCCGGAGGGGTCAGGGTCGGGATCGGCGAAGGGGTCGGGGTCGGGGTCCGAGCTCGTCCGGGTCCTCGCTCGCCGCGGTCGAAGGAGAGCAGGGGCCGGTGGCGGAGGACGGTAGGGGCATGCGGGGTGGGCGCGTCGGGGCCGCGCTCGCCCGCTGCTGCAGGGCTGGAGGAGGCCCTCGCTCGTCGGAGGGAGGAGGAGAGGAGAGGAGCGGGCGGCGCGCGCTCGGCCGATCCCGTTCTTGGGGCACGGGGGCGGCGGGGGTGGAGTCCCGCGAGGGTCGGGGCGGCGGCGTCGGGGCAGCGCAAGACCACAGCGGCGGCGGCGTCGCCGATGGCGTGCAGGCGCGGCGGACGGAGGGG
>LR880971.1:804163033-804174119 GCA_904067115.1 Aegilops sharonensis | reverse complement strand
ACACAATGGCAGGTGTTCTGGAGGAATTTCAGCTTATTGGGCGAGAGAAAGAAAAATCTGATATTATTGCACTAATTAAAGAACAAGCTAGCACCCATCAATTTGAGGTGATAGTAGTATGGGGAATGGGTGGTCTTGGAAAAACAACTCTGATAAAAAGTGTTTTCCAGAGCAAATATGTCACTGGCATGTTTGGGAAATATGCTTTTGTCACAATTTTGCGACCTTTCAAGCTTGAGGAGCTCCTTAGGAGCTTGGCATTGCAACTAGATGCAAACAAGGGAGCCATGGACTTTGTAGGTGACACCCAAAAAAACATTGCTTTGATGGGAGTTGCAGAGTTGATTGAAGTATTGGGAAGACGTTCAGAAGGGAAGAGTTGTTTGATTGTTCTTGATGACCTCTCATCCATCGCAGAATGGGATAAAATGTTGCCAAGTTTAAATGCAGTCAAAAATACGGTCATCGTGATCACCACAAGGCGAGAGGATATTGCTAAGCATTGCTGCAAAAAACCAGCGTGCATACGCTTGCTCAATGGTCTTGCAGAAAAGGATGCAAGTAAACTGTTCACAAGAAAGGTAACCAAATAGTTTTCTTTATATTACTCACCTCATAGGTTAGCAAAAATATATTATTTCTTTCTTATCTCAGTTCAGGTTTTAGTTCTGAATGGTCATTTCAAATTATTACTGCTTCCGTCCCAAAATAAGTGTCTCAACAAAGTTGTACCAAAGTTGATACACTTATTTTGGGGTGGAGGGAGTATATCGTAAGCACATCTCGATCAACCATCCTAGCTTGGAAGAGACAATTGAAAGTGGGTTGCAAGGCTACCATGACTCATGTTGTACATGCATCATTCACGACTGATATAGTTTCAACTGTTCTAGTTACTTAATGCGGTTGATCTTGAGACTTCAGTGGTACTTTGTAAATGTTAATGATTCTAGAGTTTTAGAAGCAATATTTAATCATGACCTTGAGTATACTGTGGAAATGTTTATAAGTCTACAATTCTACAAGAAATATTTAATCATGAAATAATAGATAATTTAGTTAGTGTCCGTGAAGAAAATATCAGTGTTGATTCCATTGTTTTGTCACTGATATGCTTTTAGTATATTAAATTGTAAACTTAATGTGGTATTTAAATGTTAATAATCATCAGCAGCACCATACCGGCCCATGTCCTAGTCCTTCCCATTGATGTGAAGTGCACGTGATGCCTACAGTTCTTGTTTAGTGGACTCTGTTGTGTTGATGGTGGGTCCATGAACTGTGTGAACTACAAAATACAGTCCAGATACTGATGGGAATATGATCTCAATACGAGCAAGCGTCTGTGATAACGGAGCTACGTACCTGTCGCTCAGGCCTTTAAGAGCAGTTTGAGCAAGTTTTATTCGTGTTACTCTAAGCCCCTGAGCCTTATCCCCCGAGCGGACGGGGGATCCCGTCGCAGCCGCCACCCACTCCCTCCCCTCCGGCCCCCTCTCCCTCGCCGCCGCCTAGAGGCGCCACTGGGCAAAGCCCGGCCGGCGTAGGCGGCGGCGGGGCCGCTCCTTTCCCCTCCTCGCGGATCCCCTAGCCATCGCGGGACGGTTGGCCGCCGGAGGCGCTGGGCTACGGCGGGGCTCAGCGGCGCGGCAGCGGGCACGCGCGGGGGTGGTGGCGCCGTCCGGGTGGCATGGCCTCTCCCTGCGGCTTGGTGGCGGCGCGGCGGCTGCTGGTGAAGCGGTCCAAGGTGGTGATTGGGGGCTTCTTCTCCGGGTGGTTTCGTGTGCGATGGCCCGGTCAGATCCGCCCGGATCTACTGCCGGTGGCCCGTCTGGCGGCGAGGGCTGAGGCCAATAGGGGCCACGGGCGACCGGTGCTGCCATGGTTCGTCTGGCGGTGCTGGTGGCGTGGTCGCGGTGGCGGTGGTGTGTGCGCGTCCCGGAGTCTTGCCAGGCTTCCCCTGCCGGCATCTGGACAACGGCATGCGGCACGGGGCGGGCCTCCCTTGGGTCCATCCTTGGCGATGGGGGCGGCGGATCTACCCTCCTTCTTCGGCAGACGGGCGGCTGTTGGTGGTCTCTCGCCGGTTTGCGCTAGTACCCGTGTTGGGGCGAAGCAGGTGCTTCGGGGGGGGAAGGCTGGTAGGAGGTATGGGGGCTCCGACGTGGTCGAGCCGCCCGTCGCCGGCACAGGGGGTGCCGGTCGTGGCCGTGTGCCGCTCCTTCCCTTCCCCCTTCCCCGACATGGTGCTTTCTAGTCGCTTTCCTGGCAATGCTTGAGGCGGGACGGTCGCGGCCGGTTCCGACGGTGGTCGGGGTTGGTGGAGCTGTCCAAAGCCATCTCCTTTGATGGTCTCGGGGTGGTCTGGGTGCAGGGCGGCGTCACTGGCGGTGGGAGACGTGTTGATCCTGGGCAGACTGCGCGCCTCGGTTGTGGGCGAGCAGACATGGCCGCTCGGGTGGCATGGATGCAGGTGGTTGCCGGAGCGGGGTTGCATCGAAGGGGTCGGAGCAACGGGGTACATCACCTGCCCAGTCTTTGGACTGGCCGACGGCGGCGGCGACCGCGGTCGTCATTTCCTCCTTGCAGGCACCATCGCAGTGCTCTTACTCCCTTTGTGTTGCTCCGGGTGAAAACTTGATCCGCGGGATCGGACGGTGGCGGCTTCCATAGTGGTGCCCTTCTTCGAGGCACCATTTTGGAGTCCACGCTCCGACATTGGCCGTCTCGCCCTCCTCGGTGGATCGCACTTGTGGTGGTCTCCGTCGGCTCAAAGCGGTTCTTCTTTGCTCATTTGTACTGTGCTTAGTAGTCGTTGGGGTGGTGTTTCGGTGCCCAGCACCTTTGTATCTTGCCTTGGGTGTGTGTGTTGAGTGTGGTGTTGGCGTGTGTTTGTATCGGTGCTCTCGGATGTTGCGTTGTTGGTTGCTTTATAATATAAAGCGGGGGAAACCATTTTTCGTATAAAGAGCAGTTTCATTGTTACATAGCGAACATGTGTAATTGCCACCCAAATTGGGGCATGCTAGCTATTAAATAAACTAGGGAAAGTAGTTTGAATGCACCTAATTCATTTATAGTAAAAGAAACTAATTGTATTTTCCATAATTGCAGGTATTTAAGAATAGGACTACTGATTTGGCTGAGCAATATCGTGCATTGGTTGAACCAGCAAAACTAATCCTAAAGAAGTGCAACGGACTTCCCCTTGCGATAGTCACCATCGGTGGCTTCTTGGCTGATCAACCAACAAAAACTGCTGCAGAGTGGAGGAAACTGAATGAGCAAATCAGTGTTGAGCTGGAGATGAATCCAAAGTTTGAGGTCATAAAAACAGTCCTCATGAAAAGTTATAATGGCCTACCTTATTATCTCAAGTCTTGTTTCTTGTACATGTCCATCTTCCCTAAAGACCGCAATGTTAACCGGAGACGTTTGGCTTACCGATGGATCTCTGAGGGTTATGGGCGAGGCAAGTCCACAGCTGACAGATACTTCATGGAACTCGTAGAGAGAAGCATGATATTACCGACTCAGCAATCAGCTTGCAGCATACAAGTATTTGACTCCTGCCAGCTACACGATCTGATTCGTGATATCAGCATTGCAGAGTCAATGGAGGAAAATCTTGTTTTCAGGTTGGAGGAGGGCTGCAGCTTGAACACCCATGGTGTAGTGCGTCACCTTGCCATAAGCAGCAACTGGGAGGCAGATGAGCGTGAGTTGGAGAGCACCGTGGAGTTGTCCCGTATACGGTCATTGACATTCGTTCTTTCATCGTTTGATCACTGACAGTACTTCCCGATCTCTCTGCTTCGGCAAATGCCTTTCCAATAATGCGCTCATAGTTGCCTTTCGGCGGAGACTTGGGTGGTTTTGTCAGGGCAGCCAGAGTGCGCTTCGCTTTGACNCCAGTCTTTGGACTGGCCGACGGCGGCGGCGACCGCGGTCGTCATTTCCTCCTTGCAGGCACCATCGCAGTGCTCTTACTCCCTTTGTGTTGCTCCGGGTGAAAACTTGATCCGCGGGATCGGACGGTGGCGGCTTCCATAGTGGTGCCCTTCTTCGAGGCACCATTTTGGAGTCCACGCTCCGACATTGGCCGTCTCGCCCTCCTCGGTGGATCGCACTTGTGGTGGTCTCCGTCGGCTCAAAGCGGTTCTTCTTTGCTCATTTGTACTGTGCTTAGTAGTCGTTGGGGTGGTGTTTCGGTGCCCAGCACCTTTGTATCTTGCCTTGGGTGTGTGTGTTGAGTGTGGTGTTGGCGTGTGTTTGTATCGGTGCTCTCGGATGTTGCGTTGTTGGTTGCTTTATAATATAAAGCGGGGGAAACCATTTTTCGTATAAAGAGCAGTTTCATTGTTACATAGCGAACATGTGTAATTGCCACCCAAATTGGGGCATGCTAGCTATTAAATAAACTAGGGAAAGTAGTTTGAATGCACCTAATTCATTTATAGTAAAAGAAACTAATTGTATTTTCCATAATTGCAGGTATTTAAGAATAGGACTACTGATTTGGCTGAGCAATATCGTGCATTGGTTGAACCAGCAAAACTAATCCTAAAGAAGTGCAACGGACTTCCCCTTGCGATAGTCACCATCGGTGGCTTCTTGGCTGATCAACCAACAAAAACTGCTGCAGAGTGGAGGAAACTGAATGAGCAAATCAGTGTTGAGCTGGAGATGAATCCAAAGTTTGAGGTCATAAAAACAGTCCTCATGAAAAGTTATAATGGCCTACCTTATTATCTCAAGTCTTGTTTCTTGTACATGTCCATCTTCCCTAAAGACCGCAATGTTAACCGGAGACGTTTGGCTTACCGATGGATCTCTGAGGGTTATGGGCGAGGCAAGTCCACAGCTGACAGATACTTCATGGAACTCGTAGAGAGAAGCATGATATTACCGAATCAGCAATCAGCTTGCAGCATACAAGTATTTGACTCCTGCCAGCTACACGATCTGATTCGTGATATCAGCATTGCAGAGTCAATGGAGGAAAATCTTGTTTTCAGGTTGGAGGAGGGCTGCAGCTTGAACACCCATGGTGTAGTGCGTCACCTTGCCATAAGCAGCAACTGGGAGGCAGATGAGCGTGAGTTGGAGAGCACCGTGGAGTTGTCCCGTATACGGTCATTGACAGTGTTTGGTAAGTGGAAGCCATTTTACATTTGTGATAAGATGAGGTTTCTCCGGGTGCTGGACTTGGAAGGAACAGAAGGGTTAAGAAGTCATCACCTTGAGCACATCGGGAAACATCTTCATCTGAGATTCCTTTCTCTGAGAGGGTGTGAGAGAATCCTTTACCTCCCAGATTCTGTGGGTAATCTGAAACAACTCGAGACACTAGACATCAAAGAGACGCGTATAGCTATGTTGCCTAGAACCATCATCAAGCTTAGTAAGCTATCTTATGTTCATGCTGGTAACGATTCCAGAGGGGACTACGAGGAAAATTGTTTAACAAAGTGTCAAGACATCTATGTACAACAATGTTTATGCTGCTTAGGCATTGGTGATTTAGATAGGAGCGAGGCTTGCTATCTCGCTTGTTGCATATCGTGCCCTAATATCATTAGGGGCATAGCTGCTTCTGGTGTTAAGGTGCCAAGTGGGACCAGGAAACTGAAGGCCCTGCGTACACTGCGGTATGTGCACCTTGCCTGGGGAAATGAAGTTATAAAAGAGATAAAAGGTCTTACCAGCCTGCAGAAGCTAGGAGTGGTCGGCATCAACAAGAGAAATGGTCCGGGTTTCTGTTCGGTCCTTTCCAGTCTCAGCCATCTTGAATCGTTGTCAGTACGGTCAGGTGATAGCTTAAATGTCTGTTTGGATGGCATGTCCACAGCCCCGGAAAACCTACAGAGCCTCAAGCTATCTGGTAGCCTGGAAAAATTGCCGGAATGGATCAAGGGGCTCCAGAATCTCGTGAAGCTCAAGTTAGAACTCAGCAAGGTAACCGGGAACCTTGAAGCCATGCAAGTCCTTGGGAACCTACCAAACCTATCCATTCTGGGTTTGTGGGATCGCAATTTTAAGATCGATGTACTCCAGTTCCAAACTGGCCTTTTCAGAAGGCTCACGGTGCTTGATCTTTTCTACACAGATATGGAAATTAAATTAGTGGAGTTTGAGAAAGAATCAGTGCCCAATCTTGAATTGCTGACCCTTAGCCTTGGAGATACTGAAATTGCCTTCTCTGGTCTAGAACTTCTCCAAAGCATCAAGGAAGTACGGCTTGGCATCCATCATCCCTGGTTTACACCCAAATTATCAAAAAATGGGGTACCCCGAGGAATGAGGAAACAAAGGTATGAACGGATGAAAGAAGAAGAAAAGAGAAACAAACACGTGCAAGATAAATTCACGGAGGATTTGCAGGTCCAGCTTGATAGGAATAAGAATCGGCCAGTCTTGAAGGTGCAATGAGTCAGAAACCTGGTGCAACTTCTGTCCTAAATATTCTGACTGAGTGGCTGCCATGCCATGCCATTGGAGAATCTATCTTTTACCTACCCTCATTGTTTTATCATTTGCCTTCCTTGTTAGTAATATTGTAATAATGGTCTGAAATAAAGCCCATGCCTCAACGACATTGTTGTTTCGCGTCTGTTAGATCTGGTATTTCTCTTCTCTTTTCTGCTTTGGGGCTCTCTTTGATTTTATGAAGAAAGAATGACCACTGCAATATATGATGCTCTGTAACCGTATTTTCTGCTGGGCTGCTTAATAAGGGTGTGGTGATATCTTAGGCGATTGTAAAACTATCTGAAAGGGTGCTACTATAAGTAGCATGTACGGCACCCCCTCCCCCCGCGTCGCTCCCGCAAGCGACGGGGGGAAACCCTAGCAGCCGCCGCTCCTAGTCCCCTCCCCTCCTCCACTCCCCTCACCGCCGCCGCGCCCGCTGGCGGGCAAAGCCCGGCCAGCAGCGGCGGCGGCGGGGCCTCTTCTCCTCCTCAAGCGGTTGTGGGCGACGCGAGACGACCTCGTCGTTCGGGGGTGCAGTGCTTCATGGGGCGTGGCGGCGTTGGTGGCTGCTGCCCCAGCGTGGTGGGCTACGTGGTGTACCCGGCGGGATGTGCCCCTGGTGGTGGCGGTGGCGCGAGCCTGTCGGCGGCGGCCCAAATCGGCTGGATCTGGTGGCTCTCCCTCGATAGGCGGAGCGGGGGCTGGCCTCGACCCGGCGTGGTCGTGGCGTTGGGAGTGGACCGCGGCAGCGCGTGGCGAGCTGCTACAGCGGCGGCTGCCGGTGGTGCGGTGGTCCCTCGGTGGATGGGCGCTCTAGAGGCCCTCTTTGGCGGCTGGGTGCGGACGGGCCGGCGGCCCTCGATGGTGGATGGCTGGCTGATGTTGCCCCGCGTGGAGCTGCTGGAGGCCGTGGTGGGGCGTCAGGAGTGACGTGTGGGGAGGTTGCAGGGGGATGGGTGGTCTCTCTACCCATCACTGGCGCAGGGGGCGCTAGTCCGGACATGCTCCGCTCCTCTTCTCCCCATTTCCCCTACCCAGCGCTTCCGAGCTCCAGATCGCTGTTCGGGGCAGTCCAGTCATCGGCGGCTCTGCTATGTTATGGTTTTGCCGGTCGGTTCCAAGTCCGTCCCTTTGTTGGTGTCTGGAGCGTCTGGATGCAGGGCGGAGGCCTTGGTGGCGGGAGCGGCGTGCTCGTGGGCGGAGCTCGCGGCTCAGGTGCGGGCTAGTCTCCATGGTCGTGTGGGCGGCATGGCGGCTGGTGCTTGTCGATTGGTTGCTGTGATGCGGCGTCTATCCCCAGGACTGGTCGCAACCTGTTCAGAGCCGGAGTGTGTCTACATGGGTGAATACCCTGCCTGGCATTCCCAGGCCGACTGAGGCGTCGTCCGTGGACGTCGTGATCTTCTTGAAGGCTCCGTCGTGGTTACTCCATGTCCTCCAAGGTGCCCCGAATGAAAATCGTGATCCTCTGGGTCGGGTGGTGGCGGCACTCCGGTGGCGTATCCTTCTTGGAGGCATCACCTTGGGGCTCATAGATCGACGGCGGGTAGCTTGATCTGTTCTGGGTGGCTTGTTCCCTGTTGAGTGCTCTCTCGACTTCCTAGTGAGGCTTAGTGTCTATCTATTGTTTACTTGGATTTGTTGTGGGAGTGTTAGCTACTTCTTAGCATCTTTGTACCTTGCTTTGGGTGCGTGTGGTGTTGTATCACTCGTTGTAAGTTGGTTGTGGCTTTATATATAAAGTGAGGCGAAAGCCTTTTTCGATAAAACTATCTGAATTAGATGCATAAAATTCGTCAGTACTCTGTACTATGTTGCATCATATGCTACGCTTGTCACCATTTTCTTTTGCAATTGGTGTGTATGCCAATTCTGCTTTGGGGTTCTGCTTTGATTTGGTGAAGATTGAATCGGCTCTGCAATATAAGATGCTCTGTATCTGTATGTTCCGGCCGGCGATGTGCACCCATCGTTGGGCTGTTGCAATAAGGTGGTGGTAATACCTTTGGCAATTGTAAAATGCTTGGATTGGATGCAGAAAACTTGTCAGTATTTTGCATCATACGCGATTACTTGTTTACAACTCTTTTCTTCTGTCCTTGTTGATCATCATGATCTTGAAGGGTCAGGCCATCTACGTAGTCAGGCAGCAACTGTTTCACACGGCAAGTAGTACATTTCACAGTAGGGCACCCTCCATGTCAAACACTTTGGCTGCCTTACTAGTACATCTGGACTACGTCTCGCTGATTGCCTGGAGACGGACTACAATGGCCCAACCTAGTAGAGGAGCAATAGTTAATTCCTTCGTTCCATTGCTTTGTTTTTTATTTTCCTACTAATTTTATTTATATTTCTGAAATGAAAAATACTTGTTTGCTCAAATTTTTAAAATGTTAGTACCATTAAAGAGTAATTTTGACATTTAAAAATGTTCACACGTTTAAAATTTTGTTTTTGACATTTTTAATAATGCTCATGAAAATTTTAATTTTAGTTAACATAGTTTAAAAAGACAAAATAATCACAAAAAAATAGGTCATACCACTCAAAAATTACTCACAAAATAAAAAAGACGTTCATGTGTTGTGTTCATGGAAACACACAAAAAAATTGTGCAATTTTAAAAACAGTTCTATGTATGTTAAAAAAAGTTCACTCTGTACATAGAAATGTTTAACGTATATTTTACAAATGTTCACCACATATTAGGACACAGTTTCAACACGTATTCATAAATATTCAACACATATCCAAACGGGCTAGCTCCTCTGCCTGGTCCTTGGTCAGGCTGCGCCACCATCCTCCTAACGAGGTACAGTGCGTTGCCGACTGCTACCGACGCCGCCATCGTTGTGCCACATGGTCGTGTAGGTGGAGGCCTAGGGTTTACGGTCTGGTGCTGGTGGGTGTGTCTGTGAGAGCCAAAGCGGCTGGGAAGAGCGGTGTGAAGGATGGCAGGTAGAGGGAGTATATAGGGGGAGGGAGGGGTGGTAGGTTCGCGTTGATGGTCGGTGTAATGCCACAATTAATGGCGGTGCAGCATTGTGTATGCAGACGCCGGGTAGCGGTGCTGGAAACCCCTGCGTCAGGCGGCATGATTTACACGATGATAGCGCCGCGGTCACCACATACAGCCGACCCAAACGGGCGAGCTTGAGTGGGGGGCTACTTAAAAAAACCATCATTATTTTTATTTTACCTTTTTCCAGGTGAAAAACTTGTATTACTCAACTCATAGAATTACAATCAACAGCAGCTAGCTGGACAGTTTCCTCAGGACCAGAAGCTAACCATGTCATGGTATCTTTGGTACGAGCAAAAGTTGCTAAACTGTCACTAACCCTATTTTGGGATCGAGAAATATGAGTAATACAAGATTCACGAAGACTCAAAAGATGTCTAGTTTCTGTAACTAAAGAAGAATAAATCGTTATTTTTATTATGAAGGGGTATGCATCAAATGCTTAGCTTAGTGGTGTACCCAAGCAAAAGTGTTAGCGGTAATTTTGTACTTCCTTCGTTTCTTAATGTCTTTATCTTTACCACTATATTGTGTGTGAATAAGTTTGAATAATAGCCATCCGATCTGCTGCATCCGACGGTTGATAAGTGGCAAATCCAAGCGTTGCAGGCCGTTGGATCATCTCCTGAGTTGTGCAGGATTACCCCACGTGGATGGGCACTCATGCCCATATTCTGGGAATTTCTTCTTGATTTCTCTAGAACCTCTATTCTCACGGCCACCAAACAAAGGACATCAGCGCACATTCCAAATGAAAAAAAGGTATATGTAACAATCTTCTACACGCCTCCTTATTCATGCATGCAGCTAGCTTGCCATATCTTCGCTCAGTGCAGCTAAAACAGCAACATAATAAGCATCAACCACAGAGAGCAGAGAAGAACGACAAGTTTGACGAAGACGAGTCATCATTTAAAAAATACAACGCAGGTGGCAAGGGAAATGAGGAAAGAATAAAAGAATATTTCATAATGGGAGAAACATCGGTCTAGAAAAAAAGAATCTAGATTCATCAAGCAAGCTCCATCTAAAGCTACAAAATGGATTTGCTTCCTCCACACAGTGTCCAACAACCAACGCAATCCGCCGGCTGCGACCTGACTCAGGGGAGCGCATCCGGCGACCAAGAGTTGCATGGTCCCATGGAGTTTTGGGCCGTGGTGGCCGAAGCGCTAACACAAAGTATAGCATCATGAGCTGACGGATACAGCTCTAGCATGCACGGAGAGGAATGATCCATTTGGATCTTAACGCACAGCTGAAAGGAGTGGAGTGATGTCTACTACACAACCTTTTTCTTGTAGATGTTGTTGGGCCTGCAAGTGCACAGGTTTGTAGAACAGTAGCAAATTTCCCTTAAGTGAATGACCTAATGTTTATCAATCCGTAGGAGGCGTAGGATGAAGATGGTCTCTCTCGATCAACCCTGCAACCAAATAACAAAGAGTCTCTTGTGTCCCCAACACACCCAATACAATGGTAAATTGTATAGGTGCACTAGTTCGGCGAAGAGATGGTGATACAAGTGCAAAATAGATAATAGATAAAGGTAATTGTAATCTGAAATTATAAAAACAGCAAGGTAAC